>PVLC010003350.1:0-98721 GCA_004027655.1 Graphiurus murinus | reverse complement strand
GAGAGATCCTCGATAAGCAAAGAAATTGATTTAATTGTAGTGGATTCATGGGGCAGAGGGACACCCTAAAGCACATGATGTACCTACACAATCATATCAAGGTCACTCACTGAAGTGAACCTTAGAGGGAGGGAGGGGGAGGGAATGGGGAGGGAATCGGGGAAGGGGTCAAATGAGAATTGTGTGCAAATATGTTGTTAACAATTTGTACTTAACAAAGATGTATGCTATATTGCACGAGTTACTACAATAAAAAAATTAAAAAAAAAAGAATCCACCTGTCAATAGTTATAAGAAAGTATGCTGGAGTTTTTATTAGGACTACGTTAAGTTTATAAATCTCGCAGAAAGAATTAATCTCTTAACAGCGTTGAATCCTCTGGTCCATGTACATGTTATATCATTCCATTTAGATTTGCTTTGAGTTCTCTAATTCATTTTATATTTTTTACTGGTGCATTGTAATCATACATCTTTGTTAGGGACTAGGTGGTAAAGGCATACATGCACACATCTCTTGTTTAACCCTTCCCCAATTCCTGTCCCACTCCCTCCTCCTCCCTCCTCCTCAAGTTCAGTTTAGTGATTGACTTTGATATGTTTGTAAAAGTATATCATGCGCATTAGGGTGCTCCCCCCCCCATCACCTTCAGTTAAGTCACCTTTGCTCATCTACGGTTTTTCCTTCTTTGTCTAGAGTCCCTCTTATGACCCACTTTCTCCCCAGCTTCCACATATTAGGGAAAGCATACTATGATTTTCTACTTCTTGTGACTGACTAATCTCACATAATATAATCTTTTCCAGTTCCATCCATTCCCTGCAAATGACATGATTTTGTTCTTCTTTATGGCTGAGTAAAATTCCATTGTGTGCATATCCCATAGTTTTGTAATCCATACATCTATTTTTTTTTTTTTTTTTTTTTTTTTTTTTTTTTTTTTTTTTTTTTTTTTTTTTTTTTTTTTTTTTTTTTTTTTTTTTTTTTTTTGCGGTACTGGGGATTGAACTCAGGGGCATTCTACCTCTGAGCTACAAACAGGGTCTCACTAAGTTGCGGAGTGCCTCACTAGGTAGCTGAGGTTGGCCACAAACCCAGATCCTCCGGTCTCAGCCTCCCGAATGCTGAGATTACAAGTGTGCGCCACCACGCCCGGCTCATACATCTATTGATGGACATCTTGGCTGGTTTCACAGTTTGACAATTGTGAATTGTGCAGCAATCAACATAGACATTTTATAATTTTTTTTTTTTTTTTTTTTTTTTTTTTTGCAGTACTGGGGATTGAACTCAGAGGCATTCTACCTCCGAGCTATACCCCCAGCCCTATTTTTTATTCTTTATTTTGAAACCGAGTCTCACTAAGTTGCGGAGTGCCTCACTAAGTAGCTGAGGCTGGCTGCGAACCCGGATCCTCTGGTCTCAGCCTCCCGAATGCTGGGATTACAGGCGTGCGCCACCACGCCCGGCGACATTTTATAATTTTTAAGCACAGATCTTGCATATATTTTGTTAGGTTGATCTCTTAAGTATTTCATGTGTTTATATTGTACAGGAATTGTGGCTTTTTTAATTATAATTTATAGTTATTCATGGTTAGTACATAGAAATGCAATTGAATTTTGTATACTAACATTTTTATCTTGCAACCTTGCCAAATTCATATATTAGTTATAAAAGCTGTGCTGTGTGATACATTCTATTGGAATTTGATACATAGATAGTTATGTTATTTACAAATAGGAACACTTTTATGTGTTTCCTTCCAATCTGAGTACTTTTATTTATTTTTCTTGCTTTATCGCCCTGACTAGGTCTTCAAATACAATGCTAGATAGAAATTATTTGTGTGGATATTCTTGTCCTGTCCTGATCTTATGGGGAAAACACTCAGTCTCTCATCATTAATTATTACAGCAGCTCTTTATCAGGTTGAGGAAGTTCTTTTCTATTCTAGCTTAATAAGAGGATCCTCCTTTTCTTCTTAACCATGGATACATATTAAATTTTATCAAATATATTTTATGTATCTATTAAAATGACAAGTTTTTTAGTTTAGTCTATTGGTGTAATGAATTATATTGACTGATTTCTAAATGTTGAATCAGTCTTGCACATGCCTCATTTGGTCATAACATGTTAACTGCTTAATGTATTTTATAGTTCAATTTGGTAAATTTTGTTAAGGAATTTTCCATCTATATTTATAAGAGATAGTGGTATAAATTTCACTTATATTTAATGTAGGTATCTTTTTGGTATCAGGATGATAATGTCCTTATAAAATAAGTTAGGAATATTCCCAGAACCATTTCAAGTAATATTTTGTTGGAAGTTGGACATTGTGAAGCTTGTGTTAGTGTATCATGGTTGTGTTGGTGGCTTTTTATCACTGTGACAAAACACCTGAAATAAATAAACCTATAAGGATAAAAGGTTTATTTTGGCTCCTGGTTTCACAGGTTTCAGTCCATGGTTGCTTTTGGGCCTGTGGCAAGGCGCCATACCAAGGCAGGAGCGTATGATGGAGGGAGTTGTCATTCCAGGCAGCCAGGAAGCCAAAGAGAGAGAAGGGGCTGGGTCCCAACATTCCCTCCAGGGCATGCCCCAGTCACCCAGCTTCCCCCCACTAGGCTCCACCTCTTAAAGAGGTAACAGTAGCACCGCAGGCTGGCCACCAATCGGATGACCAAGGTCTTCAACACATGGACCTTTGGGTGACACTTACCCAAACCATAGCAATATTGAAGAGGGCTCAATCTTGTAGTCCTTAAAAGTGTTGGACTTGATTTTAGTATTCTGTTGGGTCACTTACAGGTTAGTTTGATCCTTTAAAGTCTTGGTTTTAAGTTCGGCTAGAGTGAGTGCAGAGTTCCTTTACTCTGCTCTTGTTTAGGCCTATTACTAATGCAGGGCCCTCTGGGGACTCAGTGCCAGCTGCTAAAAACTTGGATGCTTTCCATGGTGGTAAACTTTGGGAATTGCTCAGCTTATAGCTCCTTAGTCATTCTTTACTAGCCTTGGGGAGTTTTGCCCTAAATATGCATATCTCAGGATTTAGAAACAGAATCTGGGGGATTCCTGTATGAATTTCTAAAGCTAGCATTCTCTTCTCTCTCTCTCTCTCTCTCTCTCTCTCTCTCTCTCTCTCTCTCTCTCTCTCTCTTTCTCTCTCTCTCTCTCTCCCCCCCTCGCTCTCCCTCTCCCTTTCCCTCTCTGCATAGCTTCCTTTTCTCCATTTATCTGCCCCACGATTTCCATCTACCTCTGCCTCCTCAAATGCAAAGTCTTTACTTTAATGGAGAAAGTTCACTAAGCTCTCCCTGGATTCCTCTACCCACAGCACAGTCTGACTGTTACCTCCATGCTGGAGTGACATAGGGTCCACTGCACTTGTTTCCTTTATCTTAAGAATTACAGTCAGAGCTAGACCTGGTGGCACATGCCTGTAATGTCAGTATTTGGGAGGCTGAGACAGGAGGATCATTGGTTTGAGGCCAGCCTCAGCAATTTGAAAAGGCCAGACCCTGTTTCAAAATAAAAGCTAAAAAGGGCTGGAGGTATAGCTCAGAGGTAGAATGTCCCTGGGTTTAATCCCCAATATTAAAAAAAAAAAAAAAGAATCACAGGAGCTGCCTACTATCCAATGTGTTAGACACATATATTTGTCCAACAAAGACCAATGTGGAAGACAGTTGTCCTATGTATTTCTCACAATCCTCTGTGTGTTTATAGAGGGAGGCATGTGCAGTCTCAGGAGCTCTGATGTGGCTGGAAGCAGTGGTCTCCCTTTGTTTATTGTCACCCTTTCTACCTGTCACACCTCTGCCAACAAGAGACACCCTCTCTTCCTAAAATTCAGGCCTGCCTCTGGGGAAGGGATCTGAGAATGCCCAGGAAATGGCACGAACCCCCTCCCCCACACACAACACACACGGCCTCCCTCTCTTCTGACCCTGCCCACTTCCCAACTTGGGTTTCCTGGGAGCCCCCTGCCAGGTTTATCCTTCCAAACCAAAAGGGTTGAGACCAACATGTTTTGACCCTCTTGTGACAAACACTGATGTGTGTCCTCTGGCAAGGATATTTCTTCAAATTCTCAAAAGATTTCTCCAAGGATTAAAGCTGCTGTTTACTTGGCAGTTGCCTGAGCAGGGCACCGGCCAGGCGTTTTACACACAGGATCCTGTTTTGTACTCACCACAGTCCTATGGTATTGTTTCTGCTAGTCCCACTTTACAGATGAAGAAACTGAGGTGCAGACAGGTAGTATAACTTGGTTGAGTGTCCAAGGTCCTACAGCTAAGCAAGGAAAGAGAATTTTCTAAGAAGCACAGGGATTCTAACACTGGGAGCCCAGTCTCCCCTCCCCCATGCTGTCTCAGCTGCTGCCTGCTTGCCTTGCTGCTCGGCCTGCCCGGGAGTCTGAGCCTGTTTCCCCTAAGGTCACTCTGCCCTATTCCGGTGCCAGCTTCCCAGTACCAGGCTCTGCTCTCCCAGGGAGGGTGCCATGAAGAGAAACAGCAGTTACCGTGATCCTCTAATTCCATCACCCCTCTCATTCAGCCCCACACACCCAGCTTTTAGCAGGGTGCCCTGTGGAGCTCCACCAAGCCATAATCCCCTTATGACCACCTTGGTTAGTTCCGGTCTCTGCACTCAAGCCTAGGGCAGACCGCAGGTCACAGGCCTGGTCCTGCCCCTGCCCCAGGGAGGGGACGTGTGAGAGTCTGAGAACTACCAGAGTTCACAGCTGGAAATTGAAGGCATCCTTTGGGAAATTCCCAGGACCCCCTAGGAAATTACCACCCTCAAAGCAACAAAGCAACAAATATAGTCACTGACTCTGGATGGGCTCACTGCCTACTTCCGGATTCAGGTCCAGTTCCCTAGGAAGATTATTCTGGAGCCGAGGAGGGACTGTGAAGTAGAGAGCCAGCTACAACGCCCTCTGCCTCCCTCTCACAAAGTCTCATCACTTCCAACTTCAGCTCCCTGTTCCTCTTTTAGGGACAGAGAGACAGGAAGTCTTGTGCTACTTAAGCGCCTAGTAACAAAGGTCAGGTTTAGGATCCAGTACTGTGCTTCCAACCAGGGCGCTAAACTCAAATCAGCCCTATTCACAGCTTTTGCATGAGAAATAAAAATAATACCCTCATTTGGGTAATAGTTGAAACTCATCAGTATGAAAAATAATAATTGCAGTAGTAACTGCTTGCCAAGTCCCAACTCTGAGCCAGACACTGCTGCTTACAATTTATCGCTAATCCTCACAGCATACAAGATGACGTTATGAGGCCTCTATTTATCCATGGAGGAAACTGAGGCACCAAGAGGTGGGATAATTTGTCCAGGGGAACCATACTTCCTGGACTTCTGGCACAGGGGAACTTGTTTGTGCTCCCTGCTTGGATTTGCTGAGCAAACAAGCAGCCTTATCCTGTCCAGTGACTCACAGGAACCAGTGAGAGAGGCACAGCTGCCTTTCAACAGATGGGGAAACTGAGGCACCTGCCAAAAATCTCCCAGCAGGCCAGGAGCAGAACCAAGACAACCTCTTAAGCTTGCTCAACCCCCGAGAGTGGCTGCTGCCCACGCACGTGTGAATGAGCAGAGTTGTGTCGTTTCTATGGAAACTTGATCATCCTTAGCCCAGGGCTGAGAAAGAAACCGGTACAGCTCAGGTCTGGCTTCTCAGATGTTTGTTTTGGGAGTCATTCAGCAGGACCCCCTTCTCAAGGAGTGCATATCACTCTAGAGTTTACAAAGCCCTTTCTTGTGCACCGTTTGCTCCAACAGACTGGGTAGGGATTATTTCACCCATCTTACAGATAAGGAGACTGAGGTTCCAGATAGCACCTTATGGTCCTCTGGTCACCAAAGGCCTTGTGGAAGTCCCAAGGGGAGCATGTTCACAAGCAGCCAAATGAGAAACAGGTCTGTGCTCTGCCCAAATGCACTAATGAGCTGGGGGGAGGCGGGGACTTGGGCCCAACTGGGCCCTCTGGGTCAGGGCTGATGCCAGAACCTGAACAGGATAGGGTGTGTAGGGAGCCCAGGGGAGCCGAGGCTTAGAGGCCACAGCAAGGCTCCTCCGGGCCACTAATTGGGCTGAGCTGGGTTAGAGGGGCCCCAGTGTCCCAGCAGCTGAGTGTTTAGAGGTAGGCAGGGGGCAGGAAGCTTTTGTCTGTCCTTTTGCCCCTTCATCTCTGACCTCAGAGCAGAGGCCTGCATGAGGCTGCCCCAGGGGACCTGGAATCTGAGCTAATGAGGCCACTTCTGAGCCCAACTCAGGCTAGCTGGGGCTGCAGCAATGTCAGTAGCAAGGGAGGGATGGCCCAGGATCCTCTAGGCCTCTTGAGGGGAACTAGCCCTCAACAAGTGTCTGCTGTGTGCCTTTAATAAGGATGTGAGGATGGCAGGTGTGAACCGACTGAGCACTGTGGTCATCCTGCCCATGCCACCCACATTAGCATCCCCATCTGAAAGACAAAACAGGGCTCCAAGGTGCTGTGACTTGTCCAGGGGTGCAGCTGGTCTGCAGGCCACAGACGGGACTCAGAGCAATGCCAGCTTTTGCTCCAGTCCCCACCACTGGCCATGGTACTAATATCTCTCATTGCTCGAGCCCTTCCCCAGGCCAGACACTGTACTGAGCACTCTTATAATCCCATTGAATTCTCATAATGGGTCTAAAAAGAGGGATCTATACTCCCCTTAACACAGATGAGAACATGGGGCACAGAGGCGAGATGACTAGCCTAGAGTCACACAGATAGGGATGTTAGGTAGTCCAGGAGGCAGGGAGTGAGGTGGGTGTGGGTCCAGAGTCAGTATCAGCTCTGAGAGGAGGAATAGGAGGTGAAACCGGAGAAGCTCTAATTCTGGGGACTTTCTAAAGGAGTCAGCTGCTGTCTAACTGAGGGGCAGGATGGAAGTCCACAGCACCCTTTCAAGCTCAGTCCTCTCCTCCTGCCACTCCCTCGCCTCCAGCGGCTTGCAGAAGAATGCAGGTTCCAGGTTTGGTATCCAAACCTAGCAGGTCGAGATCCTGTGTTTCCACAGCAACCGTATCCCTAACAGCATCCAATAAGGACATTATTTGGCTGCAGTAAGCACACACAATCTTTTGATTACTGCCGAAGGTATTGAGAGGCAGCCTTCCTCCTCTCTAAGGGCCCCCTCCTCTCCTTGGAAAAAACAGACAAAAACAGACACTGCCCCCTTGAAGAAGTGGGGGGATGGAAAGGAGGAAAGCTCCTCACAAAAGAGAGGGAGAAATGGGGAGGAATCAATGTTTGCATTAACGGAGTTGCCTGTTCAGCGCTTCTCCTCTTATAGATTTAGATAACATGCTCGTCAGGGTTATCTTCATTTCCCAGAGCAAAGAAATTAATTACTCACTAATGGCGCAATTCAGAAATTAATTTATGCCACCATCTCAAATATGTCGTTATTAATCAATTGACTGTGGGAGACTGTCAGGAAGTGTGTCCACTAGGGTCCGGGGTGCTCAGGGTTAACCTATATCTGATGGACACTTTCAGAGAGTTGAATGGGGCCACTCAGAGGCAGGAGCTGGGGGCTGCAGACCCAAAGAGGGGGGCTGGGAATGCTGTAGGAAGAGCCCCAGACTGGGAGTCAGGTGACTCAAACATCGTGGGTGGCATTGGACATGTCCCTGTGGGTCTCATTTGACCCCCTCTGTGTGCTGAGGAAGGCGGGACTTGGGCAGTGGTTCCCAAGCTCTGTAACTGCAGGCCTCATTTAGCCCAACAGTGTGGAGAACTCCCAGCTGCAAGACAGCCGGGCTGCAGCAGGACGACAGGCCTGGAGGCCCCTGCCCCTGGCCCTGGCTATGGTCTCCAGGGCTCTGTAGACCATGCGGGAGAGGAGAGAGGGCCTCTGACCACCTGGGGCTCACTGGTTCTCTGGGGCATGGGCCTCAGCAGGGTTGTCTTTCAGGGAGGTTTCCCTAGTTCCTAGCCACCTGTACACCGACCCCCACAATGCTCAGCTCCAGCACAAACTCTTGGGGCTGGCCCGCCACTCCAAGTGGATGGGACCCATCTTTCTCACTTCTGCACCTTCGGGGCCCAGAAAAGGTCTTGCTACACAGCAGGCACTCAGTACATGCTTGTTGTATAAATAATGGTTTGGCTTTGGGAAACTAGGCTAGGTCAGGGTTGGTCAGGTGGGAGGTGTCCGTGAACACAAGTGGAAAGCCTGGATGCGTTTGCCCTGTGGGAGAGCAGAAGACAGAGGGCAAAGGGTCTGCAGGGGCTGAAGGCCAAAGGGGGTTTCGGGTGGGAGTGATGGGCACTGGCGGCCCAGGCAGGTGCGGTATAGGGGAGCACCGTGGTAATTGCCTCAGGCTGCCTGAGCCAGCCCTGCTCCAAATCTCTCCTGTACTGATGGCCTCAGTTATGCCTTCCCACAACCCACGAGATCAGTTACTATTATTTCCCCATTTGACACTGAGAGGTTGCAGAGGGGCACCCTGCTGTGATAGAAGAGCCTGTTTCAAATCCAGGGGGTGTAGGCCCAGCACTCACATCCCCCCAACTCCTCCCACCCCCCAGAGTGACCAACCAGTAACCTGCTGCTTCTCTGTGATACTTTCATTCTGCAGTGAGCTTTTACCCCTGTTCCCAGCCTGATCCTGTGAGCTGGGCAGAGCGCACACCACTACTCCCTCTTGAGAGATGAGGAAGCCAGGCGGAGAGGCCAAATCAGCACCACACAGGTCGAGGCCCTGCTCAAACCCAGGTGTTCTGACCCAGCCGTGAGTTGGTGGGGTGGAAGGGAAAGATCAGGGACCCCAAACTGCATGGCTGCATATTCTGTGAGTTCCATAGAGCAGCAGGGACACCTAGGATCTGAGAGTTAGAAGGTGCAACCTCATCATTTTACAGATGGGGAAATGAGTTTCATGGAGGGAAGGGCTGACCAAGACCACCCAGCAAAGGATTGCAGAGATTCCTTAGGGTGAGATCCTGAGAGGGTGTATTTCCAAAGGATTTATACCCCCTTAGACTGGGGGGGGGGGTAGTCTCACTGTCAAGTGGAGGGTGGGCAGGATGCCCCCCGGGGTCCAGTGAGGCCTGGAGATGCCACGGTTCAGGAAGGGGAGCAGCAGTGAGCCAGCTGGGTTGGATGAGAAATATTCCCCATGTGGTGTGTGGGCCTTGGAGAAGCAGAGAAAGAGCTGCATGGTGGGTGCGGTACTCCCTCACCTGGGTCTCTCCCTCGCTGCCAGGTTAGAGCCTAGGGCTCTTCTCATAAGCACCAACATCTACAGAGCACTGTCATGAGCCAGCCGTCTGCACCTGTCATTCCACCTAGTGCAATGGCACTGTGACACCATGCCCATTTGCAGATAAGAAAACTGAGGCCCATAAAGCGGGGGGTGGGGGGCTCAGTCACCCAGCTAGACACAGGGCCTGAGTGCAGAGGAAGGAAGGAGCCGCAGAGCAGGTGAGGAGGGACAGAGAGAGAACATTCAGCGTGGTTTCCCTGGCGACGCCGACTGCCCACGGCCACTCTCACCTAAGACAAACAATAATTATCATCCACGCACGATGTCAACGGACACTTGTAGTGGCTCTCTGTACTCAGGGCAGGCAGGAAGGGGAAGAAATGTACAGGCGTTCGTCATTAAAATGGAGCGAAATCTGTCAGATTTGGTGAAAAGACCCAAACAAGAGGACTCCAGTGAGCCAGAAATGCCACATTGGCATCTGTTGTTGCTTCCTGGCTAGCAGGTTTCTTGGCTTCATACCTTTGAAAGTCCAGGAGCTTCCCACTGCAACAACATCTAGCAAGCTCTGATTTACTTCATCAAGGTATCGTGCAGGCTTACTATGTGGCAGGCTCATTACCTCCCCAGGGCCTACAGGTGCAGCTGGCTCAAGGCAGCCGTCTAAAGCTGCCTTCTCTATCAGCTGCTCAGGTATACATTCACAGACATACACACACACATACACACACACACACACACACACACACACACACACACACACTCCTCTCTCTTTCATTTACACCCTTCTGTCACAAAACACATACATCAGCACATAAGCCATGAGTGTGCCTGTGTGTTCTCTCTCTCTCTCTCTCTCTCTCTCTCTCTCTCACACACACACACACACACACACACACACACACACACACACACACACCCCAACCATAACTGTGAACTGAGACAGCATGTGGCAAGAAACATAATTGCTGCTCCTTTCGAGGGAAGAAGGAACCTCTCTTCCCTACTCCCTACTGCAGCTCCCCAGGGTCCTGGAGATGGCCTGGAAGACTGGCACCACCTGGAGCCTCTCCTGGCCTCTCACCATCCCTGGCCAACTGGAAAGGAGCAGGAACATTCTCCTCTTGGTCAGGGGATCGTTGGAGAACCAGACAAGCTGAGTCACCTACCCGAGGCCACAGTGCCACGCTCAGAATCCCACAGTTCAACTTGAGGTCTCCTGTGGTCATTTCCACAGCCTACCTACCCCTGCCTCACCCTTCCACAGATCTCAGTGCCACCTACCTCGACTCTCTGCCTCTGCCTCCCCTCCCTTACCTCTCTGTCTCTGTGTCTCTCCATGACTCTCTGGCTATGTCTCTAAGACCCTTGGCTCCAGTGTCTCCGGGGTGGCTCTCTTTGACTTATCCCCTGGGCTGGATATGTAAGGGTGTCCTAAGCATGCTGCTCACGTGTTTGCACACCTTTCAGCCAGGTGGAGACTGAGAAAGGGAAATTCATGGACCCTCCACAAGGATCTGACTATCTCTCACTGAGACACAAGGTGGAGGCACAATGCCCGAGGGAAGTGTGTTGTGGAAGTGTATATAGAGCGGTCACTAAAACCCTACACCCCCCATTCTCTAAGTGGCCGAGTGACCCCTACAGAAGGCCAACTCTTGGTCAAGTCCCTTGTGCAAGGTACAATGTATTCAGCCTTTCATGGTGCCCACTAGCTGTATGGATGCCATGACTTCCGACTAGGTTGAGTTGGGTCCGGTTGGTCAGGATGGAAATGGGTAGGTTTGAGTGTGAACAGTAGAGCTAAGATAGAATAAGGACAGATACAGGGAACTGAGTGTGGCAGGGCAGTTAAGTGTGGGCCGTTTTGGACTGGAGAGCTGCCCCTCTGGGAGAAGTGTTGGAGACTCAGTTCATGTTTGTGGAGTTGTAGCTGTCTCGGGGGCACAGGCGTCTGCTCACCTGTTCTTCACTCAATGCTTGCTACAACAGGATGAGGCTCAGTCCCAGGCAAGGCAGTGATTCAAGTGGGTACTGGTCCAAACTTGGGAAGTCTCACTGCCACCTGCCCAGGTCAGCCTCAGTGTCACATGGCTCCTCGTCCTTCCTTCCAGCCAGGCTGTCTCTACTTTCCACAGGTATGCCTCAAACAACCAGACTCCACCACTCAGAGACCAGCAGGACAGAGTTCCCCAGAGGATGGAGGGTCTTGGGCATCGCAGGAGCCAGCTGCAGGGTTGAGGCCAGGGAAGTGTACCAGCAAGATGGCTCAGGGGAGACTGTCGTGTGTAGGTGTTCTCTGTGCTGTGCTCTTTGAAATGTGTTTGTGCTGGTGGCAGTTCTTTAGCTCCTCAGAGAAGTACATCTAATCCAATCACCTGGTTCCTGTTCAGGGCATCCCTATGTGGCCCTCCTCCTAAAAAGGCTGCCCCTCTTAGGGACCTCTGTCTGCTCTGTAGCCTGGGAAGGAGGAGACATTGTGAGACCCCACCAAGTTCCAAAGTGAAAGAAGCTGCTCACTTCCTCTAGCCCCCAAGGTAGGGGAGGTGCCCCCAGCTCCTGCCGATCATGGGAGGAGGAAGGTGTCATGGAGCATGTGAGGTTTATGATTCCTTCCTGTTTTCAACACTTCCAGAATCCAGAAATACACTTGGTGGTTCTCATAGACTGGGGGCCAGTGGTGGTACTTTGGGAAGGATCTGCAATTGCATCCCCACTTACAGTGCACACCCACAGCCATCAGGTCACCTGTGTCTGCAATAAGTAGGGCAGCTGTTACAAAGTCTACTGTATGAACATGCAAGCTGCACCTCAGAGCAACAAGATTTGAACCGAGTTCTTCAGATTTTCAAGATAACACCCTGTCTACAACATGATGCTGTATCTTGCTCTGTGAATCTTAGAGCTCCCTGGAGCTGCCTCAGAGATGCTGAGGGGGTGACAGGAAGGTGGGGAAACACAGCCTGTGATGTTCCCCAACTCCAAGAGAGTAGCTGTGCAGCTCCTACATAAGACTCTGTATGAGCCCAGGATCCCTGCTGAGAAAGCCATAAAAGCCCAGAAAAGGTGTGTTGTGAGCATCCTTCTAGCTTGACATCTAGACCCCCAATTTCATTTCAGAGATGCCATTAACCTTCATGCATGCAGATTCATACTGGGGAACACAGGAGACCCAGAGAAATCCAAGGTATGGCCTCTGTCCTCTGCCCCCTTTAAGACAAAACCATGATGATCACAGAGTCTAGCGTTAGTCTTTGGGTTTGGTTTAGTCTACTAAACTTACTGCATCTTGAGAGGACCTGAGGGTTCACCAGCTTTATGGCACTGGGCTATGGCTGATGGGGACAATCCTTTTCTCTCTTCTCTGAAGTCTGTGGGGTGACCCCACAAGGAAAGGACATTCCATCTGCTTATAAAGAAGTGAGTAAAGTGATCCTTGGGTATGTCCAGAACAATGAGTCACTTTTCTCTAGCTAAACCACCACCATCAGGGACAGGTTTCCTCTGGCAGCACCAGAAGTCTGGAAGGGGATTAAACTGCGTGCCCAAGTCATGAGCACAAGCTCAAAAATGGCCTCACTGGCTCACCAGGCCTGCAGCCTGCAAATAGCCCTACAGCATTTCCAGGTACAGTGCCACCTTCCACATGGGATCCTTAGGGAAGGGGAAATAAGGTGACCCTGTGCTGATACAGCGCACTGCTGGCCATTTCCATTGGTTCCTGGATTCACACTTCGAGCATGTGCAACCCCAAATAGAGGGATCCCTGGGAGTTGAAACCAATATAGAGGTGGTCCAGTTACTTAGTTCTACATAAAAAACACCTCAACTCTTAATGGCTTAAGAGCAATGATTGTATTATCATTATTATTATTATTATTATTATTATTATTATTATTATATCTTACTATATGGTAGGTCAGTGACTTGGACAAGGGGCAGTGACAAGGGCTCATTTTTGCTCCATGACATCTGTGGCCTTGATTGACATGACTCAAAGGCTGGGAGCTGCATGGGCCAGGCCCCTCCCTCCCCACATGGCCCGCTTGGACTTCCTCACATGGCAGCTCAAGGTGCCAAGAAACCACAGTGAGAGGCACCAGTGCTATTAAAAGGTGGAACCGGAACTGCCCAGCTCTGCTTCCGCTGCCCTCCTTGGATACAACGGTCACAGGCCAGCACGACTCAAGGGCAGGAGAAGCGTACCCACCCCTGGATACATCAAAGACTCTGTGGCCCTATTTAGTCCACCACAAACAAGGAATTCATTTTCTATCACCGCCGTAACAAATTATCACAGAGTTAGCAGTTTAAAAACACATGCTTGTATTATCTCATAATTCTGTAGGTCAAAAGTCCAGTCACCACAGGCTCAGCTGGTTCTCTGCTCTGGGATTCATAGAGCTAAATCCAGGTGTCAATGGAAGTGTGTTCCTTCCTTGAGACTCTGGGGATGAATCTGCTTCTGGGCCCATTCATATTGAGGGCAGAATTCATTGCCATCTGTTATAGGATCCAGCTCTTTGTTTTCTTAGTAACTGTTCTCAGTTTCTTCTCCTTCTCCTCTTTTTCTTCTTCCTCTTTCTCTCCTTTTCGTCTTTCTTTTTTTTTTTTATTTATTTTTTTTTTTTTTTGCGGTACTGGGGATTGAACTCAGGGGCATTCTACCTCCGAGCTATACCCCTAGCCCTATTTTTTATTCCTTATTTTGAAACCGAGTCTCACTAAGTTGCGGAGTGCCTCACTAGGTAGCTGAGGTTGGCCGCGAACCAGGATCCTCCGGTCTCAGCCTCCCAAATGCTGGGATTACAAGCATGCACCACCATGCCCGGCTCCTCTCTTTTTCTTCTTGTGGTAATAAGGATTGAACCCAGAGAGTTATACATCTGCCCTTTTTATTTTTTATTTTTTTTTGGAACAGGGATCTTGCTAAATTACCAAGCACCAGGCTCGAACCTGCAATCTTCCCATCTCAACCTCTTGCACAGCTGTGATTACAGGCGCCACCACACCCAGCTCTGTTCTCAGCTTCTACAGGCTGTCTGCATTCTTTGGCCCAGGGTCTCCTTTCTCTGTCCCCAAAGCCTGCAATGAAGGTTCAGGTCCTCATATTTCAACTCACCCCCACTTCCCCTCCTGCTGTATCTTGCCACTGCCTTCCCTTTCCACCCCATCTCTCCAACTCTCTGCCTTCCTCCTCTGTTTTTAAGGGCTCATGTGATTACACTGAGCCTGTCCAGGTAATCCAGGATAATCTTCCTATTTAAAGGTGGACTGATTAGTGGCATTAATTCCATCTGCAAAGTCCCTTCATAACATACTTGGATTCACATTTAATTGAGAAGCAGGGACAGAAGTCTGTGAGTGACATCTTTAGAGTTCTGCTGACCATGGACATCCTCCTAAGATGATGAAGAGTGGACTGGGCTCTGTGCAACAGTGAGACCTGGAGAGACACAGAGAAAAGGGCATCCCTGGCAGAGGTAGGGGGTGGGTAGGGCAGGGATTGTGGAGGAGAGCAAGCTCACCAGCTGGGATGCTGTGGAAGGGGTCTGAGCAGAAGGCAGGGACCATCTGTAACCTCCAAAGGAACCACAAAAGCTTTGTCCAAAACACCAGCCTCTGGGAACCTGACATTCAGAGCATCAGCGACAGGAACAGTGCTGGGACTATTCTTCTTCCATCTCCCTTGCCCTGACCCTCTAGGGTAAGAAGCAGAAAGGCAAAAAAATAGAAGGCGAGTGAGACAGACTTATTCTCCATTCATGGGTCAGTCCTGAGATGGGGAGGAGGGAGAAGTTCAAGGAGGGGGGAAGTTTTAGGGAGAAAAGCAGGGTCCCAAAAGGGGTCCACACTGTAGAATTCAGACTTCAGGGAAACAATACTTTGGCTCAGAAGTAATTAACTGAGATTTCATTAGCACCCTGGTAGACACAGGGATTAGGGATTCGGAATGCCCTACAATTTCATGGAAAATACTGTCTATCTGTGGATACATGCATTTTTTTCCCCAGAAAACTTTCATCACATGCTCCAAAGAGCCCCTGATCTACAAAAGCTACAGACCATTGCTTTAATCTTCTCACCCTAACCTCTCCATTTAGCCAAGCTCCAAGTTAGTAAATACCACAAGAATCATTTTTGTGACACAAAATACTCTCTTCAACCTGGGGCTTATAAACCTGTAGCCATCAAAATTCTGAGCTCTATTTATTTTTCAGGCTTCTTTCCTCACTCTAAAGGGTCCCTAAAGGGACAGTAACAATCATGCTTAAACCTGTTACCTCCTGATCTTTCAGGTGCCGATCTTGATGTAGATTACCCAGACTGTGAGGTGTCAGTGGGCAGCTGCACATGCCTAGTAGCTGTTACAGACAGATGCAGAAATCCTCTCGGCTTAGGACATACCCCTTACCTGTGGTAAAAACTGGGTGTGAAGAGGAGAGTCTAACAGGAGGCCATCCTGAGCTGTGCTCTGAGTTGCCCATATCAGGGACTCATGCTGCATCCTGGGCCACCTGGAACCTCCAAAGGACCCACAATAGTTTTTTTTTTTTCTGAGAATACTATTCTTCAGGAACTGGTACTCAGGGCATCAGTGATGGGGTCAACAGTACCAGGAACTGTTCTTCCTCTATCTCCCTTATCCTGACACTGGAGGATTCAGAAGCAGGAAGGCATTCCACTCATGGGTCAGTCCTGAGCAGGGGAGAAGGGAGAAGTTCTGAATTGGATGCAGGATTGAAGCTTTGACTAACATTGGCCTGACCCTGAAAGTGAGTCCTAATTGCTAAAAAGAGTCTCTTTGTACAACCAATGGTGACCAAAAACTGTGGAATCTGTCTAAGGGGTTGTCAAGGTGCTGGGTACAGTGGCACACACCTGTAATCCCAGAGACTCAGACAGCTGAGGCAGGAGGATTCCAAGTTTGAGGCCAGCCTGGGCATGGTAGCATGCCCCTGGATTCAATCCTTAGTACTAGAAAAAGAAGAGGGCAGGAGGAGACTGGGAAAGGAGACTTGAAAGCAAGTTTAAAGGCATTGATTAGAAGAATTGAGTCATTCCCTATGTGCATCCTATCAAGTTCAACCCCTTTATATTGATCAGAGTAACTCTCACTAGCTGCTTTAATAAACATCCCACCATCTTAGTGGCTTTGCACAGCAAGGTTTATTTCTCACTTGCTTTCTTGAATGTCTCTCCTGGATGTAGTGACTCAGGGATCTAGGTTGCTTCCATCTTGGGGCTCCACCATCTTGTAGCTTCAAGATTACCTGGCTTCACCCAGATGACAGACAGGGGAAGAGGAAAGCACCCCAGAGACCTTCTGCTTGTATTCTTTGGCTGAAGTGAGTCACATGACCAGCTGAAGACAAAGGGATGCTGGGAGGGATAGATGAAGTCTTAGGTGTATGTGATCATCAACAGTCTTTGCCATAGCAGTCAATGCAGTAGACAAGCAGACATCAATCACTACATCTTCATACCACTGATTCTTATCAGAAGCCACCTATGAGCTGGATGTTGAGCTGGCCTCTGGGGACACCCCACATGAGGCATTGAGAGCTTAGAATGATAAGACAAGTAGTGTCATGGGAGTACACATGAAGAGCATAGACTCGGGGTGAGGACAGGCTTCCTGGGGAATATGAGACCTGAGGGACTGAAGGAATTAGCCAGAAGCAAGGGGGCAGGCAGAGGAACAGCAGAAGAACATTCCAGAAGAGTCAGGAAGGCCTGGAGAGGACAAAGTGAGGGGCCTCTAGTGGAAACCACATCCGGCTTTCTCCTGGGCCCTCATGAGCCCTTTCTCCCACTGAATCCAGGTGGGTCCTGGCTGTGCATACCTCTAGTTTGTCTTCCCCCACCTCTCCAAGTCTGGCAGCTTAGGGAAGATGACACTTCATGTGTACCATGTGACCTTGGGCAAGTCAGTGAGCCTTGGTTTTCTAGTGGATGAATAAAGCACTAGAAAGTTCCAGAAGGCCCTATAGCTCAGTCTGTGACTTGACCAACCAGAATGGCCCTCTTTGGGGGAATGCCTTTGTCCTCTTGTAACTGCACCTGAACAGTTGAGCAAGACGCCATGGAGGGAGAGGGGAGGCCAGACTGTGACTGGTGGGCAGGGGGAGGCAGGGAAGGTAGTGTGCTCCCACCTTCTAGCCTGAACCTGCCACTAATGAGGCCTGTCTGTGGAGTAATTAGCCGCAATCACGGCCAGCGCATTAGGCAGACATGGCCTCAGTGCTGCCGAGGCAGCTCCGGGGACACAGGAGCCCAGGACTTTGAACACTGCATTATGGCAGGGGATGCGTTCTAATGTCACTTAATTATCCCAGACAGACACAGATGTAATTGAGCCCGGATGGGCTAGCGGGAGTAGGTACGGGCATCCAGGGGAGGCTGATGCATTTGTAATGACACCACTTTCGGAGACAAATCTGGCCCTGCTGAAGTAAAGATGAGGAAGATGAGGTGGGGGTAGGAGGTAGGAAGCTATGGTGGCATCCAGACAAGGACTCCTTCATTCCCCCCACCCCTAGGACATCTTGACCCTAGGTCGACCAAATGTTTTCATGTAGGTGCTTGAGACAGTAGGAAATTGGCAGAGTTTTATTTCCCATTCTGTCATCAAGGAGGCTGTACAGGTCAGGGCTCTCCTCTTCATTGTTTCCTTTCATTTTCTGGGAGTGGCAAATAACAATAATGGTGAATATGTGGAGAGGAGGAAGTATCAGCAGTAAGAAGCTGAATATGGGGCACTGCCAGGGGGTTGGTAGATACTTAGCAAGAGTAGAGGGTGTAGGGTACCCTCAAGTGTGCTGCAGAATAGAGACAAAGCCCCACGGAAAGGAGGAAGGGCTCTGAGGTGCAAATCTGGACCCTGAGTTTTAAGAGTGAACTCTTAAGATAGTGTTCCTGCCAATGTATGTAGCCCTCCAGAGGTCAGAGACCCAGTGGTGTAGGATCTTGAGACCCTATCTGCCTTGCTCACTTGACATTCCTAGCACCTAGCACACTGTCTCGACCAATATTTACTGATACAAATAAGTTACTGCCAATCACCAACTTCTCCTCTGGGGCTGGTCATTTCCCTCTCCTAGACCTCAGTGCCCTTACCTGGAAAATGGAGTCAGTGATGCCCAGTTCACTTCCCAGGGATGTGAAGGCTTGTGTCAGGTGAGCTACCAGCTTCAAGAGCATTCTTAATGGTTAGGAGCCCCAGGTAGAGGTGAAGGGAACAACTACATCTGAGACCCACTCTCTGTCCTTCCCCATTAGCCAAATCCCACAGGTTTATCTCAGGCCAGCCTGACCACCTGGACCGGTGGGATACCAGCATCTCAGTGACTAGGGTTGGGGTAGAATTTCTCTAGGTTTGGCAGAGAGGCCAAAGGCTCACTCCCCTTTTCTCCTTCAGTCTGTCTCCTCTCCACTTCCATCTCAGGCCTGACATGTTGCCCACTCACCGGTAAAACAGGTCATTGGCATCTCCAGCTATAATGCTCCTAATAATGTCAGGAATGGCTGCCATGGAAGGAAAAGTTGTCTGGGACAGGGGACACTGATTAAAGATGTGGGGTGGCGCATCCCTCTGGTGGGGACTTCATTTCAGGCAGTGAGAACAGAAAGCCAAGTAGCCTGTGCTGTTCCAGAGGGCATGTGGGCACTTGTGCCTGTGTATTATCAGATAAATGAATGGGAGGGGGTGGAGGACAGCCTGCCCTCATGGAGTACAAGCTAAGGCTCAAAGGTTGAGGGAGCCAGGCAAATGGCTCAGGCTGCAGGACAAGGAGGAAGGAAAAGTGTAGACAAATCATCAAGGCTTCTGACAGCAGGCAAGAAGCAGGGACCACACCTTCCATTTCACTGCAGCTAGGGATAGTGAGGCCACGATACATCAGAGGTCTCTCCTTCTCTCCTCCCTCTCCTGGACTACCTGGGGCCTTTCTGGGTAATTTCTGCCCACAGCTTACAGTGAGACCTTGGTCAATTCACTGTTGCTTTATGGGTTGTATATTCCCACTTGGACGATGAACAAACTGGACTAGATGGTTGTTATAGCACTTCTAACTTTGACATCCTGTCTGCCTGTCACACAACTGGGGCTGTGAAAGGTACTGGCTCTCTCTGGGTCCTTGTCACTACAAATTCCCTCCTGAGGGGCCCAGCAGTCACTGTGACCCACAGTGACATTGAGGGACATGTGGTTCTCCATCCTGCCCAATGGGCCATGTGCCGACACCTGCCATCTCCCCAAGAGCCATCCATCACTGTCCTGGTGTATCAGTGGGAAGATGGCTTCATTAGCTCCTCCTAAGCCATCCATCCCCTGGATGCAGAAACAAATGAAGCCCTCCTACCCCACTCCCCAACCCAGCCCAGGAGAACCTGAAGGACAGTTGCTGAAGTCTGCTCAGCCATCTCTGTTTCCTGTGCAGTCCTTCTGTCTGAAGCCATAGGCATTCACAAGGTAAGAGGGGCCAGCCTCTTGGGACATGTCCCTGACAGCTCCCTCACCACCTGTCACCATGTCTGAAGTCCCCAGCATTAGAAAGGCCACACAGCACTTCAGCTTCCATGTGTCTATTAAAATGCAGACACCTCCAGCAGGAGCAGAGGAGGAAGCCAGGAGACCAAGGGGCTCCCTTCTCCATGGTTCAAGCATCAGTAACTGCTTTCCCCTTGTTAGGGAGCCTCAGTCTCCCCATGCTTAAATGAAGGAGTTGGTCTAGAGTCTAGGTCATTCCAAGCCTTTTGATCTCTAGTCTGAGGTTCCACAGAGATAACTCTGGGCTTCTGAGAACATGGCCCTATATCCTTCATGGGGAATCTTGAAGGAACAAGCTTGGTTTTAAGTAAAATAACTCAATGGATCAAAATACCACAAATTCTCACCTATGTCCCCCTCCATACACACGGTCATAAGAAACTCTGGCGAGTTCTGATAGTGACTTGGAGCATGACCCTGTCTGCAGAGAGTGCTTCAAGGGAAGCCATATGTGTTTGGATGCTTTTTTCTTGCTATAAAATAAAAAGAACACCTTAGAGAAGGATTATGGATCATGGTTTCAGAGGTTTGATCCATGGTTGGCTGACTCTAAGGCAGAAACATGATGCCAGCAGGGCGTGAGAGAGGAGAGCTGCTAAGCTCATGGGAGCTAGGAAGCAGAAAGTATAAGAGGAAGGGCCCAGGGGCAGATACAGTCCCCAAGGCTACATCCTCCAGGGGCCTATCTCCTCCAGCCACACCCAACCTATCTGCAGTTACCACCTAGTAAGTCTCTTCAAATTATTAATCCATCAATGGATTTATCTACCAATGAGGTTAGAGCCCTGATTCAGTTGTTTCACCTCTGAATGTTTCTGCATTGTCAACACATGAGCTTTTCTTGGGGATGGTCCATATTCAAACTGTAACACCACATAAGACATGGGCCTGTTCTTGAGATGTTGGCATACACGCTTAGGGTAAAGTCACTATTGTTCAATGAAGGTCACTTTTCTCAGAGATTAGGAATGGAGAGTCATAGGGACCCTCAGGGGAAAAGGAAAATGGAATGTGTGGGGCTAAAGAGAAGTCTCATCTAGAAGTCTCATCATTCCATCAGGCTGGAATGAGGGCAACATAAGGAAATGGAGAGAGGTCAGGGAGGAAGCTCTGGTTAAGGAATGTAACTTGAACCTATAAGCAGACAAAATATATTAAGAATCTTTTAGTAACAGATAGGGCTTCAGCTCAAAGGGGCCTGAGAAAACGTCTAACTCAACATTTCATCTTATAGATGTGAATCCTGAGACCCAGAGGGAGGGAGGGACATGCTTAAAGTCATCCAGCTTTTTAAGAACTACTCCAGACAAGGTAAATTTAAGACACTGTATATTCCATGCCAGAAATAACTGTGTTCTGTGGAGAAGAGACAACACACACACACACACACACACACACACACACACACACACACACACACCAGCCCTGGGATTGTAGATGCTTTCAGCAGTGCATAGGTTTGTGGACAGCTCCAGGCCACCCAGCCTCTTCCTTGGATTTGTAGGGTGGGAGGAATTTCAGCACCAAAGAGTGTGGACAGTTCCTCACGTTGGCTTCCCTGCTCTGAGGGTCTATAGATGTTTTCACCACCTTGCAAGCCATGGGCAGCACCCCGCCACCCAGTTTCCTTGCAAAGGAGCCCTGGGAGGGGCGAGGGAGCAGTAGGGAGAGGGGCTGGCATGTTGACTTCTATTATCAGGGGGCCCAGATGCAAAATGAATGCCTGTGATATTTATCCCTGTCATCGCTAATAATAAGTGGCCTGATTTGTCAAGCGGGGACAAATTCAAAGATGTCAATTAAGAAAAGAAAAAAGACCAGCTGTATTTATTTATCTGCTGCACAGATGCTTGGCAGAGAAAAGGACTCCAGATCTTGAGATTGCGGTACCCCACCCCACTCCCACCCCACTCCCACCTTCTTTCTACCTTACCACCCTGCCTCACCTTCCTATTCCTCTTCTGCCTCCCTTCCTCCTTCTCTTCCCTCATGTCTTGGCCCTACATCTCACTGTACTTTGGTCTCCCTCTTTCCCCCCTTTTCATTCACTCCTCTGTCTTTTCTCTTTTTCCTCTTTCCCTCTCCTAGCCCACTGAATTAGCTACCTTTTGTCCTAATTCCATGGTGTACCAATCAATACCAGTCCCTCATTTCCCCCACCATGAGCCTGTCTCTCCTCCCCCAGGTTCCCCTCTAAACTTCTGGCAGTTATAATCTTTGTATTTCCAAATAAGTCTCTTCCCATAATCTCTGTTCCCAAAACATATTCTGGATTCAGAGTGTTCAATGGATGTGTGAACCCTTGAAGGAAAACTGGAAAAGCCACAAACCTGGAGGTTTTCACTTGAATCACAAACTGAGCCACTCTTTAAGGAGCTTTGAAAATAAAATAACACCCTAGGAAATCTAAGCCCCTGAATATGGATTAAAATTTGAATCTAACACATGAATTAAGCAAGAATTCAAGACTGATTTTCCTGGTCCCAAACCAATCATGTCTGAGCCCCAGAGCCCCAGAGCCCCTGGGGTGGGTTTTTCTCCCACAGCTGAGGAGTTCAAAATAGCACTAAGAAACCTCATCCTATATCTGGGGATTCTCCAATCAAGAAGTCAAGCAAAATACCCCCAGGATAGAAACCAGCCCCATAAGAACCATTGTACTCTAAGCAGGGTCCAGGAAGGATGTGGGAAATTGTCCATTTGGTACTTTTCATGGGGCCAAGGCAGCTCAGAGAGGGTAATGGTGCATCTCCACCCACTGGCATTGTAGGAAATTGGTAGCCTCTTCCAGAGATAAACTCCATCCAGACATCTCAAGCCAGATGTACTCTTTCCTGGCTGCCCCACCAAGGCCATGACTTTTCCTCTGTGAGCAATAGTGAAATGTGTTCACTGGCTTATGGGATTCTGGGTCCAGAGTTTTTTGTGTGAGTACACATTCCTCTTCTTGGGCCTCTAGCCCCCTGGCCCACAACCTGCCCAACCCTCTATTATTTCATATTGTAGAATGTAGAACACCAAGACTGACTGTTGAGATGAGTTTGGGGCTACTTCAGTATAACTGAGATCAAGGGCTACAGGATATATCAGTCTGTGGTCAGAAAGGAAAGCTGCCTAAATTCTAAGAAACTACTGGTATTGCCTACCTGGCCAGAGCCAGCTTTCCTGGGCCTGGGAAGTAGACAGGGGTCTTTAAGTCACATCCTGAGATTTCTCTTAGGACAAAAGAAAGTTGTCCCCAACTGGTTATGATGTTTCTCACCTCAGTGCCTAGCTTAATAATACTGATCCCCATCCTTCTCTTCCTTCCCTCCATCCCCAAGAACATCCCCTACTAGTGTCTTTGAGAAGAATTTCAGGCATCCATTCTGAGGACCAAGTTTCCCCGATGCACCCTTTCCTCCTATGCACATCCCTAGCCACCTTGATGAGACAGAGGGACATGTGTGGCTTCTGCGGTGGCAATGGTTCCTGCAGCCCTTTGGAGGATCCTAGGGTACAGTAATCAAGTCACCTGATTCTAATCCAAGCTCTCAGCCACTAGTGAGGAATTCAGGTAGAGATTCACAGTTTTCAAAATAGTTCTACATTCATAATCTTTTTTTCCCCGTGATCTTATTTGATTCTTGTGACAATGAGAAGAGACAGAGGCAATGCCGTTTTACCTAGACACTCCAGATGAGGAATTTGGCCTTCCCTTTAGGGCCTGGATTAGAATCCAAACTCTATCCAGAGTGACCTTTTCTCTGCTCCAGTTCTTGAGAGGTTGTTTCAAGGACAGACTGGGGATCACAGAATAATGAAAGAATAATATCTGAAGCTAATCTTTGAGTTCTTGGAAAGTGCAATTCTTTGAATATGTCCTCCAAAAGTTCAGGTGTTGGAGCCAGGTACAGTGGTGCACACCTGTAATCCCAGCTATTCTTGCAAATTTGAGGCCAGCCTGGGCAATGTAGCAAGACTCTTCTCAAAATAGATAAATAATAAATAAGTAAATACAATTTTTTAAGAAGCAAAAGTTCAGCTGGGCGTGGTGGCACACATTTGTAATCCCAGTAGTTGGGAGGCTGAGACAGTAGGATCGCGGGTTCGAGGCCAGCCTCAGCTACTTAGTGAGGCCCTCTGCAACTTAGTGAGATGAGACCCTGTTTCAAAATAAAGAATTAAAAATAGGGCTGGGGGTGTAGCTTGGAGGTAGAATGCCCCTGGGTTCCATCCCCAGTACCGCAAAAAAAAAAAAAGCAAAAGTTCATGTGTTGGAAACTTAATTCCTAAATTCATATGTTAATGGTACTTGGAGGTGGGGCCTTTAGGAGGCAATTAGGATTAGATGAGGTCATGAGGCTAGGGCTTCCTTAATAGGATTAATACCTTTATAAGAAAAGGAAGAGAGACCTAAGTTGGCTCATTTGCTCTGTTTTATCGTATGGTGTCCTCTGCCATGTTATGATACAACAAGAAAGCCCTCATCAGATGCTGGTGCCCTGACATCGGACTTCCCAGCCTCCTGCACTGTGAGCCAACTAAATTTCTATTCTTTATAAAAAATATCCAATCTGTGGCATTCTGTTGAAGCAGTAGAAAGCAGAGTAAGACAGAGAGACAGGTGTCCTAGACAAAGAAATGATCATCACAGTCAGTATTCATGCACGCCGATATATAAAGTCACTTGCTGATGACTTAATTTGAGCTCACAAAGTCCAGAAATACTACACGAGTCTCTTCTTTAAGGACAAAGCAAGCCACTGAAAGTTACTGTGGGCTGGTAAACTGGAGGTGTTTTCTACAAATCTGCATCTTGTTCCTCCCTTTTTATGTATCACTGGAATAATAATAATGAGGATAACAAACATTCATCAGGCACATAATGTATTCAAGGTATGAGGCTGAATACTTTACATGCATTATCTCATTTATTGATCACAACAATCTCACAGCATAGGTACTATTATCTCCCTTTTTCAGAAGAGAAGACTGAAGTTCAAGAATGTTAGTAACTTGCCCACGGACACAGCTTATCAATGGCAATCAGCATTTGCACTCAGGTCTGAAATTCTCAAAAGCTGGAAGCTTAGGACCAGATTCTCCCATGCCCTCCTGTCCTGAGGTCCAGCTCCTGGGCTAAGGCAATGGTAATTCTTCCATCAGCTGGCAGACCCCAGGTGGTTGGTGGCTGAGGCTTTGCAGAAGCTGATGAACACTCCACCTTCTTTCTGTGAAGTTTTCCCTGCTCAGCCACTGCAGCAGATGCCACTGGTGCCCCTATTCCTTCACCCCTACTATTTCAAGGCACTCTCACCCAGCTGCCAACTGCCAGCATCTTCATTTCTTTGTCTAAGGACTTTGACTGCAAAGACTGTGTAGGAAAGTTTAGAAATGCCAGGGAATGGATGCTTTCTCTAGAGCAGCCTTCAACCAACAACTGATAGGAGTTGGTGCAGAACCCCCAGTTCCTCACTCTGTGGAGGCACCAATGTCATGCATGCATCCTGTGCCAGCTCTCAGCGCTCCCCAGCAGGACCACTCGCCCACCATAGCAACTGGCAACAGCACCCTGCAGTCTTCCTTTCCCTGCCCATAATTCCTGCACACATATCTCAGGGTAGGGTAGGCTTCCAGAGAAACCCACACTGAGCCCCTCCTCTGCTCTCAATGGGGGCTGCAGGAGAGTGGCAGGTGATCTGCCAATTCTTGCTCAAACCCCATGAATGGCTCCCCAAGGCCCCCAAGTGACATTCTTTAAGCTGCTCTTGCCCCTGGCCACTTCATCTCAGGTAGACCTGCTCCCACACCGCCAAGACTCTGCCCCCACTCCCTCCACCTGGCAGACCTGCCCCCAGGCTTATCCCCTCTCCCTGGCAAACACCTACTCACTTTTCAAGACTCAGCTCAGTGGCCTCTCCGAAAAAGTAATCACTCCTGCCCAGGAGCCCCCTGACCTGAGCTGACCTCCACTGCAGCCTGTGGTCCATCAGGGACTGACTCCCCACTAAATGTGGAGGAGCTCCTTGGAGGCAAGGGCCAGGCTGACTCATCTCCGAGTTGTCAGACCACTCCCTAAAAAGATGTAGATTGGCTGACTAACAATCTTTTTCTGAAATGTGAAGAGGAAGTGCTGGGAGGGGCAGCGCAGGCAGGTGGCTGCTTGACCTCTCCGTGCAAGCTGAGCTTGGTCCTATCATGGTCTTGGAACCTGTCTGCCATGCTCCAGTAGCCCAAAGACTATGTTCAGTGAGCCCAATGGGGTCCTCTGCCCTCCTTCCTCCCACTCCACTTCTAAAATGGGGTCTCCTCTGTACCCACCCATCCTGGGTCATCCAGAGAGATGGCCCCATATTCTGAAAAGAATACCAACCTAGGTTTAAGCTGTGGATCCTTAGTGAAATTATTTAGCCTCTGTTCTCCTGTCTGGACCTCACTTGGGGAATAATATGAGTAGCTCCCTCTCAGGGAAGCTCTAGTCACCACAGCTGTGGAAGCTGGCAAACACAGAAGGTCTGAGCACATCTGGAACATGGATGGTGTCCTCCCTATACAGCAGTCCCCAGGATAGTGGAGGAGACCAGTGTGGGGGGAGGGGGGGACAGCAGGCATTAGAGGAACTTTTTGCCCATTCTATCCCAGTCAGAATGTGCAAATTAAAACCCAGAGAGCATTCATCATTCTAAGGCCACATAGCCTGCTGGAGACCAACCTGCAAGTCTGAGTTCTTTTATATTGCACTAAGTAGCTTCTTTGCAGCCATTGTTGTTTGGCCAAAAGTAGTTTAAAATCTCTTCTTAGCCAAGTGTGGTAGAGCATAATCTGCAATCATAACCTATAATAGAGATGTAACATAACCTATAATCCCAGTACTTGGGAGGCTGAGACAGGAGGATTGCAGGTTCAAGGGCAGCCTCAGCAACATAGTGAGGTGGCTCTCAGCAACCTAGCAAAAGCCTGTTTCAGAACAAAAAGTAAAAAAGGGTTCGGGTGTGGCTTGGAGGTAGAATGCCCCTGAGTTCAATCCCCAGTACCACCAAAAAAAAAATCCCTTCTTTCCCTTCACATGGTGGGTCCTTGTGTGTAGAGATTGTTGAAATTTCCTCATTTACCACACCACCCTGACAAGCCCTACCCATACCTGAATGCTCACAGTTGAATGCCCCCCAATCTTCATCAGAAAAAAACTATACACTCCCCAGGAGTGGGTCTCCAGGGCTACAAGGGTGAGGGTATTGACAGGGCTGAGAACCAGGGAGTCCTAGATCCACCTGCCCTCCCCTTTCTGCTATCCTGACCCCAGACCCCAAGGTCTTTCAGCAGAAGGCCAGATCTGGAGGCCAGTGGAGACACATGACCCCTCGCTCATTCTTAGAATATCTGCCAGCCTCCTGCCAAGCTCTAAGTTTTGTGCTAAGCTTTGGGGATCCATGGCTAAACCACTTACTATCAGCACCTCAAGATATTCAGGGCCAGGGCATGGGGGACAAGCAGTAAGCAAAGGCTGTGCTCCTTGCATGAGAGCAGCACTCCTCAGCAAACACAGCAGTGGGAATGAGGCCAGCTGCAGGATGGGGTGCACACAGGTCTGGTGAGACCCCTCCAAGCCCCACAGTCTGCTCATCATCTCCCCCCAAACCCTGAGCACCACAAGGCCTGACAGCAAATCCTAATCCCTTGGAGAACGCCTGTGATTGGATCAATCTGTAGAGGAGAGCTGGGCTTGGTGAGAAGGGAGCTAGGCACCACCCCTCCCCTCCCCCAATTGCTCCTCCCCTCCCCCTGCACCCCAGCCCCACCCCTCCCCCCTTGGAAGTGTCCTATTAATAACTTGTGATACCATTAGCTTTCACTGTCACCAGCACTGACAACTCAGAAGCCCCCAGAGCTGTCTGCAAAGACACAATAAATGAGAACTCTTAATTAACACCTCCCTTAACTAAATAAATTAATTTTATGCAGTCGTGATGTCAGCTGTGTGACTTGCAGTGACTGAGGCGACTTGGGCAAACTGGGCAAGGGTTGCAGGGCAGGCTCAGCTCCTGAACTTCTGCAGGGCACCATGAGTAGTCCAGCTGTGGGGGTGAGCATCCCATGTTGGCCAAGGGATGGAGCAGCAACCACATCAGCAGGGTGGAGTGCTAGAGGGGAGGCTGTGCCCCTCAAGGATTCCTTTCAACTTTGCCCCCAGCTCATGAGCAGCCTGGGGCACACTCTTCTCCAGGCCTCCGTTTCCCCATCTGTAAAATGGGCATCATCTCTTGCCATGCCTATTCTCAGGATTGTGCAGAGAATTAGAAGATGCTCGATAGGAAGGGGGCTTATAAAACGTAGAGTTTTCTTCACATGCGAAAAATGAAGGCAACTCCTCCCTCCAGCCGCCAGAGTCAGTGTTAGACAGGCAGTCCTCTTCAGTTCCCCCTTACTACTCGCATATGGGATGAAATGGTCCCTGGGCAGCCCTGAAGTTGACCAAGGACAACTTGTAGACAAGAACACCTCCATGGCCATCTCCTCTAGAAAGTCTCCAGTATCCACCCACTCAGCCGACTGGTGCTCAGAGCAAATGTGGTTCGGACAGCTGAGCCATTCCTAGTTACTCTCTTCAGGGAAAAATTTGCCCCTGCCCCAGATCGAGCCAGGCCCTGACCTGGAGGGACCCTCTGGCCCAGACCCAGCCCTGACCACATTCTTCACTCAGGATCCAGTGTGAGTCCCTGGCCACTGCCTGAGCCAGCCCTGACCTTAACCCCTGGCCAGGCTCCAACCCGACCCACTGGCACCCTTCAGTTCCAATACAAGCCCATGGGCCAGGACTTGCCCTGGGAGAGGCAGAGGAGCTCCGCTTCCTTAGGGTGCACACTTCAGGCACTTTCCAGAAAATGGATCACCCTGCTGCCTCACCAGCCCCTCCCACCCCACTATCCCGGGAAGATTATGTGTCATGAGCCTTTCTCCCGGTTAGCACCATTCCCAGGGATCTGCACTCAGAAGCATCTAGTGACTCACCATGGGCCACACAGCATAGCTGTGGACATGTAAGGACTAAGACAGCCCCCCAGAGATTCCCCAGACTCCCGCTGAGCAGAGAGGAGTCTACTATCCTTGCTTTCCTGTCCTCACCTCCCTGAGCTGGGGGAGCAGCAGTTCCTAATCCATTCTCTCAGCCACGCAGTCACTCAACAAATATTTACTGTGTAAGTAAGGTGGGTACCCCATGCCAGGCACCTGGGGATCAATGATTAGCAAAAACCAAATGGCCCTGGCCATCATGGGGCTCATAGGTGAGACAAAGAGAAGACTTTGTCCCTGGTAAGTGTAGGAAATATCTCACAGCCACTTCCTCCCCAACACACACACACACACACACACACACACACACACACACACACACACACACCAGGCTGGCAAAGCAAGGACACACCCTGAATGGAGCTGTAATGGACACTGGGGGTGGGAAGAGGCCCCAGGATCTCTCTGTCCATCTGTCCATCTGTAATTCTACAAGGAAAGAGGCTATTATTGGTGGCTGTGGGAACATGGAGTCCTGCATTAGTAATCAGGTCCACGCGGGCAGGGGAGGAGCAATGATGTCATCATGTCCCCAGGCAGGAGCTGACGCTCAGTGACCCTGCCCAGAACCTACATCTCTGCAGCTATGAATGACTGGGGACAGAATTTGGGCTGGACCAGCAGCAGAACTGCCCACCAACCCCTCCCATGTGTGGGGTTCTGAGCTGGGGCAGGGTGTCAGAGAAGTTGAGACCAAGAGCCCAGGGACACCCAGCCCTGGTCCATAACATCGTCAGGTCATAGAACCTTCTGCCTTGGCTTCCTGAGATCGGGGAGTGCTGGGCCCCAGGTGCCCTGGCAGGGCGCCTGCACCATCCAGGTCTCCTGACTTCCAAGAAGTCTCTTGAGGCCTCAAAAGGAAGTAACTACAAGCAGAGCCTGGACCCTTCTGCAGGGAGCCCATGCAAACCTGGGAGCGGGGGAGGGGCAGCCAACCTGAGCTGCAGCCACTGCTGAGCTTGAGCAGCTGCTGTGACCTTGAACAAGCGCCTGACCTCACACCCCTGAGAAATGAACTGCCCACTAGTGCCCTCCTGGCAGGCTAGGATCAGTGGGCCCCCAGCTACTTCCCTCTTCTGGCTCAGAGCCACAGGGACACAGCCCCCCAAGGTCCCTTGCCCAGACTATTCTACATTCTCCTCTCTTGGTGGTCTTCTGCCTCCTGTTCAGATGCCTCAAAGGACAGACCCTCACTCTGAGGCAGACATTGCAAGACAGCTCTCCTTGGATAAGCCTAGATTAGCTACAAGCCCCAGGTACCCACACCCTGGCTGGCTCCCAGCAGGGTCCAGGTCTGAGTTGAGGCTTCTCTGGGCTTTCAGTCTAGGTGTCTTGGGAAAAATGAACTGGAGGTCACTCCAAACCGGGGTGTCACTCCCCTTTCCCACACCCTGGCATCTGCCAGCTCCTCTGCCCTCACACAGAGCTTTTCTAATGCTGCGGTGGCCTCCTGGGCCCCACCCACGGGGAACAGGAACATCCCAGCCCTAATAAGCATGCCTTCTTCTGGGCCTCTCTAGTTTGGAAACTGGGACTATCGACCTGAATTCATCCAAAGAAATAACTTCCTAATGGTAGAATTATAGACTTCAGGGCATCTTGGCATCAGGGAGATTTGGGGATGAGATGTCCCTCCAAGCGTACCTCGTGGGCTGCCACACTCCCCTTCGGGATAAGATTTTTCCTACACAGAGACGATAGATCCAGAAGGGGTTCACCAGCCCTGGGCCTGCTGTGGGACCCACTGCCTGATCTCCCACAGAAGGGCTTAGCAAAGCCACTGGGACAGCTGCGGCTTTAATAACTCCTGAGCTGGAGAACCAAAGAGTGGAGGGGATTGATTTTTGGGTCCTCCTGGAGACTGAGATCCAAAATCAATCTGGCAATTACCAAGCAAGGTGTGAAGTGGCTGCTTGATTCCAGGCTCCCCCACCCCTCTGGGTCATCTCTTTTTCCTGGAGGAGGGGCTCTGCCACCTCTGGTACTCCTCCCCCATGCACACACACACACACACACACACACACACACACACACACATTCTGGGGCTCTGTGACAGCTCCTGAGGAGTGCCATCAGCTGTGCCTGGTCACCTGGACGGGCCCACAGGATAAGCTGGGCCTGCTGCAGGTGGCCCATCACCTGGATCTACAAGGACAGATGGGGTTTCTGGAACATGGCAGAGGTTCCTGGGGACTCTCAGTGTCCTAAAGGCCAGCACAGTGGAGACAGAGAGCTCTCCATCCAAATTCTCTCTCCATCCATCCTGCTGCCCAAGCCTGGTAGAGCAGCAACTGGAAAAACTTTAGCTCAGCACTCCACTCACACACACGCCTAAGGAGGACAAGGCTGGGGGGAGTTACCTAGAAAGGGGGGATGGAGTTCTAGAGAAGGAGGGCCACCGCAGGAGAGCCATGCCACTGGCTTGAAGAAGCTCAGGAGATGGGGGCACTGTCTTTTTTTTTTCCTGCCCCTCTCCTGTTCTGTGTGATAGCCCACCAGAGAAGGCTTCCTGTGGAGGAAGGGACTCAGCTGAGTCCTTGGGGGAGGGACATAGAACAGCACAAGGCAGAAAAGTGGCATGCTCAGTGAAGAAAGTAGTATGTGCAGAGGCAAGAAAGTGATCACCCCAGTCACCGTCCTCAGCATTGCACTATCCAACTCCCATCTGCCCTGGGTACTATGCAGGGGTCACCTGAGACCTGCTGATCTGCATCTCTCCCAGCTCTCCAAGAGGCCAATTGGCCAGCAGTTGATAGCTACTTTCACAATCGCCATTATTTCTCCATTGCCCAAATTTCTTTCCCTCGTTTTTCTGGCTAAGAGACAGTTTTTAAAAAATGAGTCCCTGAGCTCAGCCCTTTTCCAGCCTCGTTAATTTCGTGCCCCACCTCATTTGTTCCGAGGACCTACTTTCCCCTCGCCCGCTGCCGCCTTCCTCCCGCCAGCTATATTCGGATTTCTGCTCTGTCCTCAGTAACCTTGTGTGCCACTTAGAGTTCTGCGGGTGTTTTTCTCTGCCAAGGAACTCTGGACGCGAAGGAACCGCAGAGGTCATCCGTTCACATCCAACCCCCTCCTCATACCCGAAACTGGAATCCCTTCTCCAACATCCCCTGCCAAGGTGATCTGGTCTCAATCGCATTCTTCCAAGGACAGGCTGCTCCCTGCCCACGTGGCGGCTTGCATCACTGCACAGAAGCATTAGCTGAGACCCGTTTCTTCCAGAAAGGTGGAACTAACCCGAGCCTCATCACGTTCCTTTGCCATCGTTCCCTCCGTGGGTTTTTCCTGAATCAAGTCTAGATAATACTGTGAACCTGCGAGCAGGGATCCATCGTGCATTTCTTGGGAATCCCTGGGGCCAAATGTTCTTTAGGAGCACATCCTTTGCTAGTATTCAAGCTGGTGCTGAGATGCCCACTCCTGTCCCTGTGTTTCCAGCAGCCACTGGGGACAGTGGTAACCTGGAAACTTCTTCATTTAAGCTGGAGATTGTCTCTGGGCCCTCCCCACCCCTGGATTCACCTGGAGCAGGTGGACTTCCTCTTCCCCAGAGAGACCTTTAGACACTTGAGCACCACCAGCACATTCCTGCCACCTCTGATGTCCTTCATTGTCCTGCCCTTTGCCTGGCTCCGTGGCCTGGACACTACTCACTTCTCTTCAAGTGACACACACACACAATTTGTTGACATCCATCCAAGGGTAAGATCCCTTTGGCCATGGTCTGAGCATGGTAGGACTCACCTGTTAGCGCAGCTCAAGCTTACACTGGATCCATGACAGCTGCTGCTCCCTCTATTGGCTCAGTGCTGACTCCAGACCTGCCTTCTCTCAGGCACCCTGAGGGGCACCTCTGCACTGGGGCTTCCTTGAGGGAGTGCCCTGGGGCTGCTGTACAGGTGGCCCTCTGCCTTCAGTGCCAGCGACCAAGAAGCCATAATCACTCCCTTCCCTCCCCAGAACAGGAAGAAGCCTTGGACCCTTGAGCTAAACTTTCCTGCCCACTATGACCCTGGGCAGCAGAAGCAGAACGATGTCCCTCAGTTTAGAGATCAGGAAACAGAATCAGAGAGCAACTTGCAGTCACCAGAGAGGGTGCGCAGAGCCCAGAAAGGGGTGTCTAACTCCCAGAAGAGTGTCCCCCCACATGCTGGTCTCAAGCACCTGCACCCCCACCCCATACCACTAGGACTCCCTCCCTCTGGGCTCTGCCTAGACCATGCCCAGCTTGAAGGATCCCCAGGAAGGCAGGTGCTGAGCAGCCCTGCTCACTGCCCCTCTCAGAGTACAAAACAGCAGGTGCCAGGGCCCGTTCTCACTTGTGAGCCTCTGAAAAGGCTCTGCACCCTCAGCCCTGAAGTTCGGTGATGCCCACACATACCGTAGAAGCTACTCCCACCACGGCCACTGCCAGCCTCCCAACTGTCACCTTGTATGCCTTTTCAGCAAAGGAGCTGAATAAAAAGGAGTTTGGCTCGGGGGACACACAGCCCTGTCCAACTGTGCACCAACACTTGTCCCAATCCCAAGGGACCTTTGTCCACTGGGTCACTCTGCTTCCACTCTGCTCCCTGAAGGCTGACCTTCCCAGATCTGCACCCTCAGCCTGCCCCTCACCTTGCACCCTCTCTTACTCATCCCATGGTGTCAAGTCCCCCTAGGCAGGCCGATCCCCAGTCTACCATCCTCAAGCTATGAACAAACATTCACTGTGCTTTGAAACGCTACAGGTACCATCATGTTACTCAGCCCAGGCTAGTAGTGTTTTCCTCTAGCTGCAATGGGCCCGTCCACACCGGCAAGATGGCAGTGATTGGGCAGGTCAAACACATGACCCTTATAACCCTCCTGGGGCCCATGATGCACTTGGCACCAAAGGCTCCGCTGAGAAGGACCAAGAATCATAGGACAGGGCTCTTGGGGACTAGTATTGAGGCTCTGGACAGGACTAGAGTGAATACACAGGGCAAGGACGATAGAGAATGGGGCCACCAAGCAGAGGAGAGCAGAGACCCCAGAGGCGGAAAGCAGTCAAGTTTACCAGAGAGAAACAGCCCAGAGCTGCCTGACTCCTGGTTTACCTGCCTCTCCTCCTGGTAAATTCCCTTATCTTTGGCCAACTGGATGAACCACCGGCCTTCATGAGTAAAACATTGCAGTTCCCCAGGCAGATGGAAGTCCTTAGTCCTGTAGGCTCCCCTGCAACTATTTTATGTTGAGTCCTACAGCACTGAACTTGAGGACACCTGAGCTCTGGGAGGTGGATTCCTCTGGCCACTGCCCCTCATCTCTTCGCTCAGGACACTGGCAACTGGAGAACACCAGACAGGAGTGTTTAGAAGGTCAGGAGGCACAGGGACACTCACAGGGTTACACCCAGACTCTGGAGGCCCATAAGGATTACCTGCTATGGCCCTGAATTCAGTCCCCCGTCCCCAGGGGTCCCTCTCTCCCTAGGGAGACACTGGAGACCTGGCCAGCTGAGACCCTGTTAGCTAAAGATCCCTCAAGGGTGTTGAGGCAGGAAAAAGATGGAGAAGGGTGGCCTGGACAGAGTCCATTATTGACAAAGGAGGCAACTGAGGACCAAGGAGAGTGGCCAAGGCCAAGGGTGGAAAGGGGTGGGCAGGCACAGACAATGCTGCTCCTGATGGAGGCTGCACCGTTTCTAGTGCATCTGGAAGCCTCTCTGGGGAGATCTGGTTTCCTCGCTGGTTTCTGCACGACCTTGGGCCAGTCACCTTCACTCTCCCCACGTCGTTTCCTCTTGCGTTTTAAAGAGGCCTGCAGCTCAGCATCAGGGATGTGGACTTGTGAGAGCAGAGCCACTGCCCGGAACCAGGCTGTGGGAGGGGAGCAGGGCCAGGCCTCCTTTCAGGACAGAGTCCCAGTGACGCCCTGCGAGCTCAGGGCCTCTCACTTATGGAGTGAGGGTCCCCCCTGCTGTTCTCCAAAGCCCCTGAGCCCCACCTGGGCTCCCTAGCAAGTCTCTCTAGCAATTTTTCATCCTGACACATCACCTCTCTTTGTCACTCCCTGGTCGTCCTGGGGTGGGCCATAGGTGCATGTGTGCATGAAGGTGTGTGAAAGGGTGTGAGGGTGTGAGGGTGTGAGGGTGTGCAGTGCACGGGGATATCTGAAGGTGTGGGTACTCGGGTGAACAAGAGTGGGGTGTGAAGGAGGGTGCAGGTCTTTGAAGATGTGTGTGTATTTGCATGAAGGTGTATGCGTGCACACATGAGCAATATGTGTGTGTGTGTGTGTGTGTGTGTGTGAGAGAGAGAGAGAGAGAGAGAGAGAGCGAGAGAGAGAGAGAGAGAGAGAGAGAGAGGCATGAGGGAATGTGCATATGGCTTAGAGTGTATGTGAGGTGAGAAAAAGCAAGGCAGGGCCCACCCCCCTGGCAAGCTGAGCACAAGCTAGTCCTGGGAGAGGGTTCTCCTAATGGAAATCAGAGCCTTCACTCATCAGAGCCACCCAGCAATCAACAGAAAGGGAGGGCCCACCACCCCACAGGGACACCGAGGCTCTTGTGCTAGTCTGCCTAGGTCAGCTCGGAGCCCAAGTTTCCTGGCTCCTAAGCTGAGGCTGCCCCTTTCCTGTGCCATGGGCAGCACCGCCTGATGCTCAGCTGTGGTGGGCTTTAGACCCCACCACTGGTCCAGCACAGCTCTGTGCCTGAGAGGAGCCAGGAGCAGGCAGGAGGCTTCATATCAGCCTGCTGGTGCCAGCCCTCTCCAGCACCTCCTTGCAGAGGCACAGCAAACTGGAGTGGGGAGATGACAGAGAGCTGCTGAGGTCAGGCTGAGGATGGCCTGACAGCCACGTAGGCCCATTGTACAGGCTTGGCGCCAAGGGCCCAGGAGAGGGAAGCAAGTGAAAGGGGCCTCCAGTGAGAATTTCTGGCCCGTGGGCTTCATGTCTGCCCCGACCCACTAGGCAGCTATGTTCTGGGTGGTAGGACTGGGAAATGAGGCAGCCCTGAGCATTTCTTCCAGCCTTATTGTGAGGACCAGAACCACGCTAGCTTGGGAGGGTGCGTCCCACAAGACACTCTTCCATAGAGTGATAAACTCACCCCGATTTGCCTGAGGCTTTGCTGACTTCAGCTCTGAAAACCCCACATCCCCAGAAACCTGTTAGTCCCAGGCAAACCAGGACAATAGGTCGCCCTACTCATTACCCTCCAGGTGGACCCTCCCAGTGGCTTCCGTGTATCGCAGGGCCAGGATAGAAGCCGCTTGTCCATTAGGGAGTATCTCTAAGCACTAGAAAGGCTGACGCGGCCTTCCTGTAGCCGCTTCTCCCCAGCCCTCCCCGATCTTTGTCCTACCATGAGGCTGCCAGGCTCTTTCTTCCCTGTCACTGCCCCACAGACCACTGAAACTGTGGTCACACCCCCGGGGGCAAGTCTGCTGGGTCTCTTCCAGCGAGTGATGGGAGTGATGGCCTCCCTGGAGGTGCTGGTGAGGAGCCCGGCTCTCACCCGCTGCCCTCTCCCCTCCCCTGCTCACACCTCAGGGGGCTCTTGGTCTGAATCCATCCATCAGTGGCAGCTGCCCCTCCTGAGAGGAGAGTGGGTTAGGGATGCTTGAAGGGCAGGCCGGGTGGGCAAGCACCCTAGGGCCAGTGGCCAGCTTTGGGGAGCGACCATGTGGCTCGTGTTTCTGGCCCCTGTAGGGGAAGCAGAGATGGTGGGAGGCAGCGGTGGGATCAGGGACAGGGGAAGGTGACTGCTGTCATCCCAGGAGAGGCACAGTGGCTGGGGACAGAGGCATGGCAAGAGTGATAGAGAGAAGCACAGACCCAGACATTCCTAGAAGGTCGGCTCTGTAGGGTCTGGCAGTGGATTAAACACAGGAAAAGCAAAGGAGGTGCATGGGGGTCCTGGCCCCCCTATGCCCCTTGAGGCTGAGCCTGCCTCTGAAATTCTCAGGAGGGCTGGACCTCTCTCCCTGCCCCTCTCTCTACCTGGGCCCAGGTGGCTCTGTTTCCAGCAGATGGGGTTTCAGACATGACCCGGGCTGCACCTCACCAGCTGGCTGGCCATGGAGGCTCCTGGAGGTCCTCAGACCCAGGCTACTCACCAGAGTCACTGGGGAACCCTCGCCAGGCCCCACCCAGAGCTACTGAACCAGGTCCCTGACAGCCAGACGGGGCTTTTGTTCAGGGTTTCTGGTTTTCTGATGTTCAGCAGGGGTTGAGAATAGAGAACCAGTACACTAGAGGGAGGGAAACTGAGGCCCAGAGAAGGAAACAGGGCCCCAGGTCACATTGTGCATCTGCAGTAAGCCAGGGAGTGGGACAGAGGTTCCTCGCCCCACCCTGGAGGTGCCCCCAGCCCTTGGAGGCCAGGGGCATGCCGGGTGGGCAGGAAGCCCCTGGGAGGGGAGCAGGGCTGTCTTCCTCCCAGGCTTCCCGTGCTGTCTGTCTTACCCCCCTGCCCGAGCCCCGGATGGAGACCTCGCTCCCCTCCTCCCCGCATCCCTGGTCTCCTCCACGCTATAAACCTGTCTTGTAAAAGCCAGTGAAAGGCCTGGCTGTCAGCCACAAAAGCCTTCTCGGGCCTCCGCTCCGGCCGCATGTGGCTCCTGGAGAGAGCAGGAGGAGGCAAGACGCTGGCATTCTGCTGCTCTGTAAATCTACCGGAGATACTTTTTATCACTTCCCGACATTCCTCTGTAAAAGCCACTCAGCTGCGTTTACAAATTATGGAATTCATTTGGTGTTGGAGGCCTGTAATGGCCTGGGCAAATCTAGCAGGAGCAGACGGGGCCTCTGCGTTGGGCTCCTGTCAGGCTGTGCAAGCTCAGGCAACCGAGTCAGTATTTCAGCTTCTGCCACCCTGCCTGTAAAATGGGGGTGTGGGTGGCCAGGAGAATTAGTGAGACCTTAGATGTACCAGGAGAACATCTAAGAAGAGGCCCTCACAAAGGCAGGTGTGGCAATGGCAGGTATCGGAGCCTGTTTGGGACCAAAGGTTGGGAAAGGATAACAGGGGTACAGAACCCAAGGCCTAGGGTTCCCAACCTCATCTCAGACCTCCCTGCGGGCGGGACCTTTTGCATCCCAAGGCCACCTCTGGATAAAGATGCTCTGGAACAAGGCCAATGCACATGGGCTATTGCATTTTCCCCTCCTCCTCCTCCTTTCCTCTTCCTCCTCCTCCTCCTCTCCTTCCTCCTCCTATTCTTTCTCCTTTTTCCATACAGCAAGCTTTAGATTCTCTCCCCACAAGGCATGCTAGAACCTTCCTACTTCCAAACTGTGTCAGCCCCTAGAAGTTCAGCCCTCCAAGAACTGATCGGCTGAGGTTCCATGGAACCTGGGTTAAGAAGGATTCTGAGTCTGCTCCTGGTTTTTAGGGATGTTCACCACTGGTGTTAGAAAGGGTGGGTTGGCCCCAAGTCTGGCCTCACACCTTTGCTATCCTTTAAGTTCTAATCTCCTCCTTCCATAGATGGGGAAGCTGAAAGGAGCAAGGAAAGGGGGGCCTGCTATCTAAGAAGCACTCACTGTGGGCTGCTTGCCCGACACCACAGAACACACTGTCACTTCGGATCCTCCCAACAATTTCAGTAGTTTGATGAAGGTGCTGAGATCACGGCTATCGACAGCAGGCTGACAGTGTTGTGGCTTCCGGGAGCCATCACATGGGATCCCAGGGACTCAAACGTCAAAGAAAAACTGAAGACCAGTTCCCAGGAACAGCAAGGGCAGGAGGCCCAGGGGGAAGTTGGAATGGTTGGCAGGAGGCTGGGGGAACCTCGCAAGAAGGGGTGAATCATTTCCAGCTGGAAATGTCCTTCTGTGGCACTTTTCCTTTTTACCACTTGTGGTGTAAAATAGGGTGTGTTGGAAACCCCAGTAGCCGGGTCCCTCTCAGCGAGCTTTCAGACCTGCCGCCTCGGCCCAGCTCCAGGGAAGCCCTAGAAAGGCAGACACTGGCAGATGAGCCTGTCCTGATTCATAAAGGAAGGACTGAGGCTCAGGAGATGGCCTGACCTGAGCCCCACCTCCTTAACCCCCGGCCAGACACACGGTGCCTTGGGCCTCCCTTCCCCCGACAGGAAAGGCAAGACACCAACTGTGCTTCTTAGCTGGAGTCCCAGAGGAGGGTGTCACTGTCTGCCCCGTTTTGTTCTCGTCCACTCTCTGTGGGGTCTTTTATCTCACCTGCTCTGTGTCCAAATTGTACCAGGACTTTACCCACACCATCTCTAACCCTCAAAGTCCTAGGAAGGAGGAGCCCTCATGAGCCCCATTGTACAGAGAGGGAAATTGAGGCTCAGAGCTGTTGAGGGTTCAATGCCGAGACTGGGAATCCAAAAGTTTGCTTCTTCAGCCTCCAACCTCCATCGCCTTTGGATCTTCTGCCCGCTTTGTCCAGCCAAGGATGCATCTCCTGCGACCACACGCTGGGGCAGAGACACCCCAGGGCAGGCTCCTCAGCTGAAAGCAGGTGTGAGATGATGAGGCTGAGAGATCGTAGTGGACACCACACCTGACACACATGCACGGTTTTATTATTTGATCATCCTTGCTGCCGCTGCTCCTGGATTAATATCATACAAGACGACAAACAGAGTCTCCAGAGCCTCAACGTGCCGTATCCAAGGCAGGGATGAAGGGCTGTTCTGCTGCCTGAGGTTTTGGGGGATTGAGAGCCCCAGGGAGGCAGGAAGATGAAGGGCTGAGGTTTTGAATTTTCAGACTGCATATTGTAGGAGTGGAGCCTGCGAGGCAGGTGGCCCAGGGCTGGGATCAATGCAGGACTGGATCCAAACATCCCATGGGCCAGGCTTGGGTAGTTCTGCCTCCAGCTGGGTCCAGCCCAGCCACCCAGGAGCCTATCTCCTGCACCATCACCTCCTCGGGTTCTTAACTGGGCAGAAATGCCCGCTTCTGAGCAGCAGTGATGCAGGGAGAGGACAGCCCACAGTGGAGTCAAGGACCAGGTCTGGCCACGACGGGGCAGAGTTTGAGCCCAGCCCCTTCGATTCCCAGCATGGGCCCAGCACACGGTGGGCTCACAACAAAGACTCCGAAAAAATTGTGGTCCAATGAGAGAATGAATGAAGTACCCGAGCATCTCCATTCCTCCATCTGTAACGAGATAGTGGAAACCACTGGGCAAGGTTGCTGTGAGGTTCAGAAGCCCTATACGTGCATCCAGCACTGAGGACGGGGGTGTGCCAAGCGCTCGATAAGCAGAAGCTATTATTATAAGCAAGGGCCTTTGCCCTTCGGGGACCACAAGCTAATTGCCTCTCCATGGTTGGTCCTCACCCCCAATTCAGGCATGAACCACAGGTCAGTCCACAGACCCCCAAACTCAATCACTGTCTAATAAAATCCTAGAGCTACACACACACACACACACACACACACACACACACACACACACACACACACCGGGAGCAGATGTTACAGAAATCAAGATGGCTTGGACTTGAAAACTGTATACATTTCTGAATTTCAGAAAATGAAGTCACTGTGGGTGACACAAATCAATATAAATATAAATATCTAACAACCTGGCCAGCGAGTGGTGTACAGGAGGTCACAGGCTGTTGGCTCAGTCTGCACGTGTGTACTGTCCCAACCTGTTTAGTTGCATTCCCTCCCCCACCCCAGGAAGATCTGGGGCCAGGGGGCGGGGGGAGCTCTGCCCTGGGCTCATGCCCAGTGCAAGCACGTGGCCTCACAAGAAAGGAGCTGGCCAGCCAGACCAGTTCTCTTTAGTCCTGTGCATCACGAGGTCCTGTGCGTTGGGGCAGAAATGCCACTTCTTCCATCCCTGTCTGGGAAAGGGGAATGTGTCTCTCCCCAGGCCAGGCCATGCTGGGTCACCAGGGACCTGATATTGTCCTCAGGACCTCAGTACTTCCATAGGCCCTTTAGCATGACCCACCGCCCCTCCTCTGCTCATTTATTCCTTCAGCAAACATTTATCGAAGGTATGCCAGGCAGAGAGACCCAATAGCCATAGGCCCACCCAAAGGGAGTGTGACCCTGCCAGGTCACTAGAAAACCAGCCCTGGAGGAGGGGTGAGGAGGGCACTGATGGGGACCTGACCTGACTGGGGCAGGGGTGCAAGCTGAGACTGCTGGACACTGCAGTCAATGAAGGTAGAGGGAGGCCGGGGAACTGCGAGTGCAAAGGCCTGGAGGCCGGAGAGAACAGGGTGCGGAGTGCAGGGGTTGACAGTCCCCATCTGTGCTCACCCGCAGCCATGCACAGGAATACACACACACACACACACACACACACACACACACACACACACACACCCTGCCCCATGTCCAGGTCCACAGCCCCCACATGGCAAAAATGTCTATCAAGGGCTGAGCCCCTGCACCTTATATTTTATTCAAACAAGAGACAAGGCAGGCACTTGAGGCCCAGGGTTTAAAATATACTTTGTCCCTTTCCAGAACCAAAGAAGGGCAGGTCCTGCTCCAGGTCCATGCTCTCTGCAGCCTGATCTGAGTCTCCATCACCACCTCCTCCAGGGAGCCCGCCCTTCTCTCTCCATGCCCCTGGTTACCCTTGTCCCTCCTAGGGGCTGAGCTGAGGGCTTCATGCATCCTCAAGGGCCTGGCCACCCAGACTAGTACCACCCTGCCTGTAAGAAGCTGGCTCAGGGGAGATTCACGGTGAATAATTCAAGATGAGCTCAGAGGCCATACTTCTAGTGAGCAGCCCTGGCTCCCACTGGAAAGAAAGCCTTGCTTCTCTGACTTCAGAGAGACAGAGAATGAAATAAATGTGGGGTCATCATTCACCTGTCTGTGTCCCCAAAAGGCATCTCATTTATCTTGTTCTGCCTGGCGCCCAGAACAAGGAGTGGCTCAGAGAAGGGGCCAACCGATGTATGTTAGATGAAGGAAGGAGACAGATCATGAAGCACAGAGTTCCTCTCTCACCCCAGCTACCCCAGCACCCACAACTCCAGCAGAACCTCTACCCAGCCAGAGAGCCCCGGGCACTGGATCCTCCTTAACCCCGCCTTGCCTAGCTGCAGAGGGGACCGGGGGCCAAGGAGCCCGACGGAGCCCAGGGCCCAGTCCTCTGAGTGGCTCCACACTTCCCACCCAGGTGCAGAGAAAACAAAGCGTCCGTGTGGGCGTGTATGACTTATGGCTTTAATCTCCCTGATAGAAGGCCTTTAAAGATTATTTCAGGGATGAAAAAAAAATAATCCTGGGTAATGAATCAAGGCCTTAAGAAGCTGATAAGCAGCCGGGAAGCTGGCGGGGCCTGAGTTCCTGATTTAATTAAAGTCTTACAGATACTCCCTGAAACAAAATCCATTGTGGCCATCAAGGTGATAAAAAGACTGCAGGTCCCTTTAAACTAACTCACCTGCCTCATGAATCTTCTTTCTAGTGAGGAGGGTGGATGAGGCCATGTCTTTAAGACCCAAGGTTGCATTGCTGCCAATGCCCTGATTCAGGGTCTGCTAGGGATCCCTGGGAGACAGACAGTAGAGGCCCAGAGCCGGGGCATGTCAGAGCCTAGAGGATACAGGGAACAAGCTCAGACAGGGAGCACGATGCTGTGTGCCTTTGGGCTGCTTGCTGCCCCTCTCTGACTCAGTTTCCACACCTGGCATCCAATGAGGAGTGAGCTCGTGTTCTGGGTTCTGAGTCCCACTTCCCGAGGAGGTGAGGAAAGAGATAGACAGTGTCTCCACGTGGGGGAGGCCCTCTCCTCCCCCCACTGTGTTCTCCGTGCCTTAGAACCCGACCCGCAGCACTGGCCATGTCCTCCTGCCCCTTCCCTGCCCTTCCTCCTCTGTTCATACACCACCAACCCTAGTGAAGGCTCACTGCCAGCATGCTCAGGGCCTTGGAGCTGCCCTAGCTCTCTGGGCACTTGTGGTCCAGTCTGGGGTAGTAAGAGAAGTATGTGATGTCCAGCCACATGCCCCACAGGGACGCGCAAAGGACAGGTTCCCAAAGCAGGTGGGAGCTGAGGATTCCATCTGGCTCGACCACGAGGCTCTGCAAAGGCTCCAGAGAGAAGCTGGTGGGCTGGGCCTGGGAGGACGGAACAGAGACCAGGAGACTGTGAGGACAGCTGCTGCTGGCCTCTGCATTCTCAGAGCCCCGCTGACCCTCAGAGAGGAGGGACAGACAGACCAGTGGACAAGCCCCTGGGGTAGTGGACACAGCCGAAGCTGGCTCCCTCTCCGACAGCCCTTCACACTGGCAGCCAGGGCTGGTGCCCTGTGCTCAGGGAGGGTGTATGAGCAACTAGCTTTGTCTCCATGAGGGCCAGAGCAACAGGGGCAGGGTTGCTGGCTAAATTGGAATTTCAGATTAATGATAAGTAATTTTGAGTATAATGATGTCCCCAAAGCTACCTTTATTTGCTTCATCTGGCAACCCTATGCAGGGTGTCCCCTGTGCCCTGAGCCTGGCACAGAACTGCCCCAGAGACAAGCCCCACATAGGCAAGTTTCTCATTCATGGCCTTATCTGGGGCCTGAGGCCCCTGGAGCCCCTGAGTGTACAGGAGCTGGTAAGAGGGCAGGCAAGGAGAGAAGTTGATACCCGGGAGCTGCAGGCTGGGATCCAGCAATGCTGAGCCTGGTCCATGCACAGGAAAGTCCTTCTGGGCCAGTCCCAGGGCTGCAGCAAGGCAGCCAGGTGCCGGCTGCCACCTAGTGGCCAAAGCCAGAATGGCAGGCTGTGGTACCCAGGTCGTCAACACCCCCGACAAAATATAAGGTTAGAATGTTCATCTCACTCGACAGAAAAGAAAACTGAAGTCCAAGATTACCCAGAATACTAAATTTGTCAAAGCTTTATCCTTGTACAGACTTGTCCCCCACCTCCAGGCCTCCCTCTCTCTTATTCCCAGTTACCAAGAGGACCTAGGCCTGCCCTGTTATGCCTGTCAACCAACCATCAGTGGCTCCCTACTGCCCATGGGATAAAGCAACTCTTCTCAACGCTGATATTCAAAACCCAAACTTCATTTCCCAGGCTTTCTCTGTGCTCCTTATCCCCTGTGCCCTCACCCCGGAGCCTTCCCCAGCCTTCCTCTCCCTCAAGCACCTGCCACTGTGCCACCTCCCTTTGATCTGGCCTGCGGCTGCTCCCCTGTACCCTCCAGCCCGGGCCCCTAGATCCAACAGTTCTTGGATCAGGCTTCAAAGGTCTGTTTTAAGCTCATATAACTTCATAGCTTTAAATCCCATCTGTCTGTCAATGCCTCAAATTCTATCCCTCTGACCGAAGTGTTTCCCCTGAATTCCAGGCTCACACTAACTGTCCACCCTGCGTCTCCACTTGGAGTCTCCCAGGTGGCTCAGCCTCAGAATGATCAGAACCAGGCTCCTGAGCCTCCCTCGAAGCCCAGCTCTCCCTTTGTGGCAGCATCTCCAACTCTCCAGTTGTTCAAACTCAAAACCTCTTTCGTTATACCCCACGTCCAGCCGCCAGCAAAGCCTGTTGGCCAAGCCTCCAGTAGTGGGCTGACGTCTGGTCACTTCTCATCACCATCGCCACCCCTGGTCCAAGGACAAGTGGAGGCTCCTGTGCCACTCTCGTTCACCTGGACTGATAGCCAGGCCTCCTGCTGGCCCCCACATCTGCTCTTGCCCTCTCCAGGCTCCCCCACACACACCTTTGCTCATTCACTCATTCATTCGAGAACGGGTGAGGCCCCCACTGTTGCGGAGCCTCCACAGGGCAGTAAGTACATGTTGAACAGGCTACTGGAAGTACATGTTGAACAGCCAATGCCCCAGTTCATTATTTCATGGGGAAGTGAAGTCACAGCTACAAAGGAGAAGCAGAGGGGGTTGGAAATGCACTCAGCGAGTGCAATGGTGTGGTCTGGGGCTAGAAAAGGCCCCCTTGAGCAGGAGGTACCAAGTCTGAGATCTCTAAGACAAATGGTCTTGCCTGGACGGAGGGCAGGTGAGGGCAGATGGGGGTAAGGATTCAGAGAGAGGGAATCACTGGAAGGCAGCCTGAGGTGGAGAAGAGACCCAGAGAGGAGCGTGTGAGCTGAGGCTGGGGTCCACGGAGTCAGATCTGTCTGGCCTCAACATTCCCTGGGGGCAATTGGGGTCTATACCAAGGGTCACCAGGAGCCCTTAAAGGGTGAGCCCTGTTCTGGAAGATGGGTGGGGTGGGGGTGTGCAGCCCATCCTTCAGGACCCTGGACACCGCCTCATAGGCTTGCCCACTCTGACCAGACAGGGAGAGTGAGACCCACCATAAACAGAATCAATAGGTCGGGCTGGTGAGTGTCTGACCCCAACAACACACTCAAGGCTCAGAGTGTCTTCCTCCCCGGAGTCCCCAGGAGAGGAAGAACTTGGAGCTCCTTTGGGATTGAGCACCAGCTCAGGAGGCCTGAGCCAACCTCCACCTGTGCTCATGGGAGAGGAAGGAGGCACAGCCCACCCCTGCCCAGTCACAAGATGGGTGGGTGGATGACATACAATGAGACTGCTGTGGGTTCCAGGGCAGAGGCTAGACACAGCAGAGCTCCCTGACCTTCTGGATTCTTCCTCCCAAAGGACAGTGAGGACCTTGCTGAAGTCCTGGCTCTATCCCACCTCCACAGGTTCCCCTCCAGTGCCCTGGTGTCCATACGCAGCTCTGGTGCTGCCCATCCACCCCTTGTTTTGGAGGGATGGAGGATCATCTGCACCAGTCCAGATGATGCAGAAGACCCCTTGGCTGTGGACTCGATGGCAGAGCTGGCTTCCCAGAGGTGTGTGTGGGGGGGTAGATGGAAGGACCAGCTGTCCTGCTGGTCAGGACAGGGCCGGCCTCTCACACATGCTGATGCACATTCAGAGGGTCACCTGCCTTCACCACAAGAGCCACAGGAAGCAGTTTCCAAGGGGGTTTGAGGGTGCCCAAGAATTCACGGCTGACCCAAGGGTTCATGTGGGGATTAGGAAGGCTCCTGGAGGAGGGTGATGGGGAGAGTCTCCTGGGTTCAGGAATAGCAAGTTGGAGAGCAGGGCTGTATCTGCCTGGGGAAGAGGCACCCACTCTCAGGAGGCCCAGGAACTAAGTATTAAAGGATGAACAGAGCCAGGTGTGGTGGCGCATGCCTGTAATTCCAGTACTTGGGAGGCTGAGACAGGAGGATTGAAGATTCACGGCCAGCCTCAGCAACTTGGTGAGGCTCTCAGCAACTTAGCGAGACTCTGTTTCCAAATAAAAATAAAGTAAAATGGGTCTAGGGGTGTATCCAGGATTCCACTGGTTCCATCTCAGTACAAAAAAATAAATAAGTAAATAAAGGATGAGCAGAATGAATCCGGTTGGATCGCAGGGCAGGGAGGTGGAGAAAATGTCTGGGGAGTGTCCCCTCGGGTCAGGGTAGCACCTGAAAGTCAGCACTGGCTTCAGTGAGACAGAGTAATGCACGGTCACTGCGGCCATCTGACCCTGCATGGCAGCACCCATGGGACACATATGTGGGGGGACACTCTCCCAGCAGATCCCCAAGGAACCAGGCCCTCCATGCAGGGCAGAAATTACCAGGGGCCAGGAGTGGTGGGGGATGGCAGTTCTTGCCTCAGTGCCCCCTGGGAAGGAGACAGGGGATGGAACAAGGGCAGAGAGAAGGCAACTGGATGGGCACTTTGAGAAGTGATGCAGTTTAAGGGCATCCAAGCTAGGGGCACCTGAATCCTGCCCTCGCTCTTCCCTCTCAGAACCTGCTGACTCGTCTGCTAAGTAGGCAGATGATCCTCCATCTCTCCAAAACAAGAGGTGGATGGGACAGACCCGGAGCTGTGTACGGACACCAGGCCACTGGAGAGGAACGTGTGGGGCTGAAGGGGCGGGGGGGAGCCAGGACTTCAGCCAAGTCCTCATGTCCTCCTGGAGGTAGAACCCAGAAGGATGGGGAGCTCTGCTGTCTCTGGCCTCCTTCCTGGAACCCACAGCGGTCCCATTGTATGTCATCCACCCACCCATCTGTGACTGGGCAGGAGTGGGCTGTATCTCCTTCCTCCCCACAAGCCCAGGTGGAGGTTGCCTCAGGCCTCCTGCGCTGGTGCTCAATCCCAAAGGAGCTCCAAGTTCTTTGGTAGCTTCTAGTTGTTGCTATTTATCAGAAGGAAAAACTGCAGGTCTTATTCTGCCATTAAAGAACTAAGAGGGCATTGGGACCAGAGCTCTGTTTCTTGTCTGTCTCCAGTAGAAAAACAGAGAGGCTCCCCTAGGTCCTGCAGATCAGCTGGGAACAATCCTCTAGGGAAGGGCAAACCAAAACCTGAGGGGAAGTCAGAGAAATGCTTCCCGCCCCAGCCAGGATGGGGGACAAAGGAGAGGAAGTCAGTGGAGAGGTCTTCCCCCTGCAGAATTTTCTACATGACTTTGAGCAAATCCTCTGTGCCTTCTGGGTCTCAGTCTCCCCATCTGTACAATGAGAGACCTGAGGGCTGTGACGTGTAGACCCCTCTCTGAGCCATAGAGGCCCGTGTCACACTTGCTGTTGTCACTTCTCTGCCACCACCCCAGCCAGGCCTGGCCTCCACACCCAGCAGAGCCCCAGCTGCTGAGTCACCGTCCCTCAGCCCCCGCACACCTGTCCTCAGCCAGCTGTCATCCAAGGGCGTCTTCGGGTTAATCGGACCCAGGGGCCTAAGGTTGTAGGGCAGGTGGCCGAGTCCTGCTCCGCCCTGCTCAAAGGATGGCAATGCCAAGTGAACAGCGGCGAGGGCACCTCACAAGCAACCCAGAGCCTTGGAGAAGCCCAAACTAGGCTCTTAAAATGAATAAATAAATAGTTTTAAATTGAGCTGTAAGTTAAAGGGTACAAAGTTTCAGTTAGATGGGACACGTAAGTTCTAGAGATCTATCCTACAGCACGGTGACTCTAGTTAATATATGCTTTACTTGAAAATTGCTAAGAAAGTAGATCTCTGAGCCGGGCGTGGTGGCGCACGCTTGTAATCCCAGCATTTGGGAGGCTGAAACCAGAGGATCCGGGTTCGCAGCCAGCCTCAGCTACTTAGTGAGGCACTCCGCAACTTAGTGAGACTTGGTTTCAAAATAAAGAATAAAAATAGGGCTGGGGGTATAGCTTGGAGGTAGAATGCCCCTGAGTTCAATCCCCAGTACCGCAAAAAAAAAAAAAAAAAAAAAAAAAAAAAAGAAAGTAGATCTCTAACATTCCCACCACAAAAAGGAAATAATTACAAGAGGTGATGGATTTGTTAATTAGCTTGACTATGGGGACATTTCACAGTGTATAGACATCAAAACATCACGTTGAACACCACAAATATATACAATTTTTATTTGTCAAGGATACTTTGATACATGAAAAAAATGTACTTGTGAAATATTTTTAACATTCAGAAGAGGACAGAACATTTAGCCACAACCTGGATTTTACTTATATTAATATCCAGCCAAGTTTCTCTCCTGGGGACTTGCCCTTGCCCCTCTCAAGGGGGCATGCTCAGGACCTCCCAAAGGGATTGCAGGAACAGGTGTGCCCGCAACCCCCCTTCCCTCCGTGCAGGCCGGGGCTACAGGAGGACAGGAGCTGTGTGACACCTCATGTACCTTCATGATGGCCCAGTGAACTGTAGGTGAAGGAAGATCTCTTCTCCCTATTTCACAGAAGAGGAAATGGAGGCATGAGGGTGGGAGGGGTGTTTATCTAGGAGCACATAGTACACAGGAGACTGGTGAGGCCCAGGCCCAGGACTGTTGCAGAAGCTGAGGCTGAGGCTTCGTTTCGTAGCCCCAGCCTCAGTTTCCCTCACTGCTGGGCCTCCTGGAGGGGCTAAGAAGCTGCTATGTAAACAGGTGGGAACTGGGGCAGCCTCAGTGAACTGGGCCACACCTCCACCTGCCTTTGAAAACTCACCACAAGAGTTGATTGAGGTCCACTGTCCTGTGATCATCCCTGCCCCAGAGGTGCACACGGCTGCGTAGGTACCTCTCCACACTCCTCTGAGCACACACACGGTGCCAACCGTGGGCGGTGAGCCTGAAGGACTGACTTCCCTGGACATGGAGTTTGATTTAGGTCTTGAAAAGCATGCCTGGTGAAATAGAGGTGGGGGGGTTGGAGTCCCGCCTAGCAGAGGGAACCCCACATCCAGAGGCCCAGGGAGCCTGCAGGCAGGGCAAGGGACTCTGAGAGTGGCTGATAAAGACAGAAAAACAGATTTCCAATTCACATATCCAATAAACGACTCAAGTCCAGAATATTTAAGGAGAGAGAAGAAACTCTAAATCAAGGGGGAAAAAAACTGCACAATCCAATTTTTAAAACTTCGGCGAGACTTGAATCAGCACTCCACAAAGACGATATTTATCCAGCTATCTAATAAGTAGGTGAAAGGTTCTCCACATCATCCATCATTAGGGAAATGCAAATTAAAACCACAATGAGATACCATCATACTCCCACCAAACATGCTAAAATTACAAAGGAATGATAACCCCAAGTGCTGGCAAGGATGTGGGGCTACCAGAACACTCGTACATTGCTGGTGGGAGTGTTAATTGGTTCAACCACTTGGGAAACTGGCAATATTTGCTGAAGCTAAGCATGTGTCTGTATATGATCCAGCAATTCCACTCATAGATATTTACCCAAGAGAAATAGAAGCAGATGTCTGCCAAAGAGCATGCTCAGAAATGGGCATGGTGGTGCATACTTGTAACCCCAGTGCTTAGGAGGCTGAGACAGGAGAATTGCAGGTTTGCAACCAGTCTCAACTACTTAGTGAGGTCCTCTACAACTTAGTGAGACACTGTTTCAAAATAAAGAATAAAAAATAGGGCTGGTGGTGTAGCTCAAGGTAGAATGCCCTTGGGTTCAATCCCCAGTAAAACACACACACACACACACACACACACACACACACACACACACACACACACAATGGTCATCAAAATTTTATTCATAATAGCCAAAAACTGAAAACAACTCCAGTGCCCATCTTTTACAGAATGTATAAATAAATAATGGTATATTCATTCAATGAAATACTACACAGCAATGAAAAGGAATAAAGTATGGGCACCTGCAACCATGTGAATTGGTCTCAGACAATGCTGAAAGAAAGAAGATAGGCAGGAATGAGTATATGCTGAGTGGTTCCATGTGTATAAAGTTCAGGAGAGATGAACTTAACTCTGGGGTTCAAGTTTGAATAGTGGACCCCTCTCGGGGTAATTATTGGCTGGAAAGGGCACAGGGGGATTGCCTGGGCTATTGCCATTGTCCCATATCTGGATCTAGGAGACATCTGCACAGGCTATACACATGTAAAAACCAGCCAAGCTATACACTTAAGATGTGAGCACTTAATACAATAAATGCCCCTGGTAAAGTAATTTTTGTTTTTTGTTTGTTGGTTTTTAATTCCTCCCGATGAAGGTGGAGATTGGAGTGCAGAGCGAGAAGGGCAGGACTCGAGGTTGGAGGCTTTCGAAACCTCCCAGGTGAGGAAGAGTAAGCAAAGCACCAGGAAGCAGGTGTGGGGTGGGTGGAGGCTGGAGGAAGGCTTCCTGGGTGCGGCGGGGAGGCAGGGCCCCTTGGGGCACTGAAGAGGTTCAACAGGCAGGGAAATCATCTAGCACAGCCTGCCTGCTGTCCTGTCCCGGCACTCTGATCAGCTTCAGGGGGTGAGCTCCCTGTCCCCAGAGAGTTCACCAAGAACAGGCAACTCCACCAGCGCAGTCCTTTTGGCCTCCTGGAGGCACCTGCACTGAGCTCTCTCGCTGAGCCGAGGTGGGCCTGGTTCACCCTACTTTACAGATGAGCACTGAGACCCAGAGAGCCCTGTGGGGTGGCAGGGGCCCCGTCTGTTAACCTGCCCTGTGGACGGTCACATCACACCAGCAGTGGTGACTGCTTGCCAGGGACGCTTGGCAGAGATGTAGGATGGGTCCACTGGGCAGCACCAAGCCAGGAGAACGGGCCTGAGGATCCGTATCCTCCCCGGGCTGCCAAGAGTCCCGAAGTGCGACCAGGCCGGGGAACAGGTGGTTGGATGACTGAGGCCGGGGCTCTGAACCTGGAAACAGAGCAGCACCGTCCTTGGTCTCACTGCACCCCCCCCCACACACACACACACCACCACCACCACCACCACCACCACACACACACACACACACACACACACACACACAGCAAGCACCCTCCCCTCCCACTTTGCAGAGGAGGAGGCGGAGGCTCAGAGAGGCCAGCCAGAGGAGGGGAGGCCCCGCTGTGCAGACCTAAGCCCAGCAGGTCCCATTCAGCGTTCCCCCAGCCCCACAGGCCCTGAGCACTGGAGGGGGCGCGGTGCCAGTGGACAGGACACAGAGAAAGAAAAAGGCAGAGACACAGAAACTGAGAAAAGCTGTGGAGACACGGAGCAGGGCTGGGGAGAGGAGAGACAAGGGGCTGGTGTCAAAGAGGTGGGAGACGGAGCAGATGTTCTGAACAGCTGTGAACTCGGGAAATAATGGCTGCTAGCACAGACTCATGGTGGGGGGGGGGGGGCTGCACTGTCAGCTCTCGCCTGCCCCCATCACCTCACTGCCCACTTGGTCCCCAGCTGAGTGCCCATCTGGGTCCAGGTGGCCAGGGATGTAATAGGAGGCAGGTCGGCAGGGGGCCAGGCTAGGGGCACACTGAGGCTGAGACAGCCAGGTAGGGCAGCAGGAGCCCGGCCTGTTAACCCGCCCTGTGCATGATGTCATACCAGGGTGGTGGCCCAGCCAGGGACGACTTGGCAGGATGCTGGATGAGGCCCACCAGGTGGGAGCAAGCCAGGAGAACAGGTTTGGGGACCTGTACCCTCCTGGGGCACTCCAGGCCTGGGAACGGGCAGGTCCAATGACAGACAGTGGCTCTGAACCTGGATAGAGGAGACCCCACCTGGAGCACGTGGCCTTGGGCCTCAAGTTGCCATCTAGGCAATGGGCCTCCAGGAATACTATCGGCTCAGTTAGGCTCTGGGCCACCAAGGCATGTGCCCTGCACCTGGCGCCACTCCCCTTGCCCAGCCTCCCAGCTCCCAGGGGAAATGTGGCCAGCTCTGTCCCACCACCCTGGGGCCTCAGAGTCCCTCACCCCTGGATGGGGCCAAAACCACCCACAGCCTCTCTGCCCCCAGGGTCTTCCAGTTCCCCAGGCAAACCTTTCCAGTGAGCTCCGGGGTGGGCCAGGGAGGAGGCTGTGACTGCCTGGAGGGGCTGGTGCAAGAGGCGGACAGCGAGGGTGTCAGGGAAGACCCCTCAGTGTCTTTACCACCGTCCTGGGTCTGGCTGGACTCCCACCAAGCTCTGCACTCCAGTGCGGCCTGCTAGAGAGGCTGAAGGTGGATGCCAACCTTTTGCTTACATCTGGAAAGATGGAGGCCTGAGCCTGGACTGCAGAGCCCCCGGGGCTAGGACAGGACCACAGCCTGAGACTCCACCTCCTACCCAGGACTCCACAGCTAGGGGCTAGAGGTTACCTAAAGTCACTCCTGCCTTTTGCAGATGCAGCACACACCTGCTCCACAGTGGCATCTGCAGATGTCAGGCAAGAGTGGGCACAAGGAAGCACGCCACGGGCCTGGGGCAGTAGTGCGGATCCATCCTGAGCATCCTGAGGGAGCGGGGCAGCTCAGGCAGCCTGCCTTTGGGAGGAGGAGGGTGGCCCCAGGTTCCTCCGCTGCTGCCGTCCACGAGGCCCTCCCTCTCCAGCACAGGCTCTGAGATATGATTAAGCTGTCTCTGCCAAGTGCAATGGCATGGAAGCTAGAATCCAAGCAGGATGATGAACAGACAGAGGTCTCAGGGATCACAGGTCCCCATTCGGGCTGCCCCTAAGATCAGCAGCCTCGTTGGGTCTTTAATGCCAGCCAGCTTCCCTGTGAATGCCTAGCCTCACACTGAGGAGGGGGCACTGATTGCAGCCCCTGCTTAATTAAATCAATAAACCACCAGTGCAAATCTGGCTGAGGGCCAGCTCTTCACAACGCACCATGCTGAGGGAGGACTGAATTAACAGCTGCTGCAGCACAAGAGAGAAGAAGCTACAGAGGCCAACCAGAAGAGGGGGGGGACCGGCTGGGTGTCCAGCCTCAGGACCGCAGCATGACCCTGCTCCCCCTAACATCCTGTTCCCTCTTTCAAGTGCTCTTTCACCTCACTCCCACCCAATGACATGCTACAGGAATGGTTCTGTGTCAGTCATTTACACCACAGTGAGATCTTGAAACTAGACACATTAAGTTGATGAGAATCTCACTACTTTCTGAGGCTGGCCGTGGCCATCGACCTCTTGGGTGACAAGAAAATCTGTAGCCTTGTTAAAATGACACGTTGCTGCCCATTCTCCACTGCAGGGTGAGTGCATACACCATCTCCACTAGCACAGCTTCACAGAGATGTACAGCTGAGTCCAGCCCAGCCGTGGCCCAGGGCAGCCCACAGGGTCAGTGTCCCCGATCACTGCCCAGTGGAGACCGATGCAGGATGGCCAACTCAGATGCTGGCCACCTGCTCCTTCCCACCTCTTCCCACTCTCCTTCCTTCAGAACCTATCTTAGCTCTCACCACTATCAGGAGCCTGCCAGTATATTCCTTGGAGACCCAGCTAACTGCAGAGGGGCAGGAGACCTGGTTGTCATTCTGACCCATGCTACCATGCCGTGGGCCTCCAGCAAGCCTCTCCTCTTCCAGACTCAGTTTTTTCTTTTTGTTTTTGTTTTATGTATGTGTGGTACTGGGGATTGAACCCAGGGGCATTCTGCCTCTGAGCTATACCCTCAGCCCAATTTTATTTTATTTTATATTTTTTTGGTTTTTGAAACAGGATCTCATTAACTTGCTGAGAGTCTCACTACTTTCTGAGGCTGTCCTTGAAGCTGCAATCCTCCTGTGTCAGTCCCCCAAGTACTGGGATTACAGGCATGCACCACCACACTTAGCTCAGACCTCGGTTTCTATACCTGTTACAGAGGGAGCTGGATAGAATGTCAGATCTCCAGCTCTAAGAACCCTCCTGTGCCTTCCAGGTGGAGGAGCTGATTGCCTGGCTGGCCGAGGGCCTCTGGGTCAGCTGAAGTGCAGAACCCTGTCCTTTTACACTCAACCCTGGCCCAGGTCTTCAATGGGACCAAAGGACCAGAACCTCAGACCGCCAAATCACCACACCCTGCCACCAAGCCCTGCCTTTCCCAGATGGGCCGTGGAGGCCCAGAGAGGGCATGACTTGCCCAGTGCTACACAGCAAGCCACCCACAACTGGGGCACACACTTCAGTCAGCACCTGCTCCGTGTTGTGGCTCAAGGGTGCAAAGTCTCTGTGAGCCATCTGTCCTTGTCCCTCACAGCAAACTCCTCCAGAGGGGCCTCACTGGGACACGCTCAGGAAGACACAGAGAAATGGCCCAGCTGAGATGAGAGGAGGAGACTCTGGAGGGAGTGAGAGCCCAGGAGAGTGGCTCCCTAAGCCTCTCCCCACCCCACTGCCTGCCCTTCACCTTTACTGGACCCTGCTTTGTGTCCATGCCACCCTCTTCAGATGGAGTTACAAGGTGATTTCCCAGTAGCCCAGCATAGATGAATTTGTCACAAGTCCTTATCTGGAGCCAAAATAGTTGAGACCAAATAAGGGACCTAAGACACACACTCCCACTTTCTTTTAAGGTGCAGAGAAAAGTTCCTAGAATTCCCTTCCCACAGTGGCCTCAGAGACTGGCTCACAGCTCACCCCCAGCACACAAACACACACACACAAACACACACACACACACACACACACACACACACACACACGTGCAGGCACACATGCCACACAGCCAAGAAGGACAGAGTGACAGTGCTGGCCAGTGAAGACCACCTCACCATCGGAGCGGGCTTTGTGGGGTGTACTGCCTGACCCTGGAGGCATTCAAGCCGAGGCCATGAGGGGACTTTCTGCTCACCTTCCTTCTCCTCCAGGAGCCCTCGGGTCCACAGGGGTCCCTTCCCTGTCCCACCCTCAGCCCTTTCACCAGGGTCCTGGTGTTGGAGTGTCTGGATGGCTCTCTTCACACGCCAGGGCTCCCAGATGCCCTAATGATGAGGTCATGGCCAGCCCCTTGGCTGCTGGCCCCCAATGTGGACTCCAGGTGGCACTCACAGTGGACATGGCCTTTGACCAGGAAAATGATAACCCCCGAAAGGCAGTTACCCCAAATCACGTCGACACACCTTGCTGGGGATGGCTCTTTTTGTCAGGTGCAGAGGACCTTCCTGCAAGCTGGTGCCCCAAGACACCCCGTCTCTTTCTCTCACTCTCTCCCCATCTCTCTCTGTGTCCATTTCCTGAACTTTTTGCTCTCTCTCCTGGCTCCCTGACTCTGAATTTCTCTCCATACTTTTGTCTTTCCAGGTTTCGTGATCACCTGGTCACTTAGTGGCTCTGCCTGTGGGTCTCTTCCTGGATCTCTGACCTCCTTCCTCTTGGCTCCATCCCTCTTTGTCCCTCGAAGTCACTTCTTCCTTTCCCCACCCCCACCGCCTCCTCTCTCCAGTCTCTCCAGCTCCCGCCCCTGCCCCCAGCCCTGCAGTTTCTTACTGGGACCTGAGCAAGTGCTGACTTGGTGTTTCTGAGCTCGGTGTTTGAGCTCAGCTGTGAGCTAACTGTGCTTGCTCTGCCTCCCCAGGCAGCCTCCCCCTCTGCTTCCCCACATTTCCACATCTGGGTTTTAAATATCTCCCAGGTGCTCAACCCTAAGCCAGTCCGAAGGCAGGGAAGGGAGGGGAAGGCCACTCAGATGCTCAAGGGGAGCCATGCGCTGTCCCGGGCCTCTCCGTACACTGTCCTGGGCATCCTCAAGTGCCAGAAGTGCTTTGTAACTCCATTTTACACATTAGGAAATAGAGGCACAGGGACGTGAAGTGACCTCCCCAGGCCAGCAGCGGTCCAAACCCAGGTCTGGCCTGAAGCCCATGCACTCTTTCCTCTCCGTCTTCCCAGCTCAGAGAGCCAACCACCTGGGCTAGTGGTGCAGCTAGGATTTGACCCCAGCCCTCGAGGTGCACACAGGCCAGTTCTGAGGCAGAGGATTCTCATGCCAAACAAGATGCAGAGCTTCCTGCTAAGAGAATGAGGCAAGCTTGACATCCCAGAAAGAGGTCTGTGTCACCAGCAAGAGGACAGGGAGTGACAACAGGAGGACAGGGAGTGAGTGAAGGTGTGGGAGGGCCTTCAAGGCCCGGGGGATGCATAGAGCAGAGGGGTGGTTAGGCCCCTCCGACGGCTGATGGAGAGTCCTTGGACTAGAGAGGCAGGTGCTGAGCACGTTGCCCTGCAGAGCTCTGGCCCTCACGTGACCCTTGGATGGAGAGCCCTCAGGCTTTGCTTGAAGCCACAGGGAATCACCCAGCCAGATGAGAAGAGCCCAGGACACATCATGTTGTTGGCCAGGCTGCTCCAGACCTACTGTGTGGCTTTGGGAAAGATATTTAACCTCTCTATGCCTCTCTATAAATTTAAGTGGTGGAGCAAGATCATCTCCAAAGGACCTCCTGCCCTGACTTCCTGTGGCTCCTACAGAGGACTAGGAGGCCATGGGAGGTTGATCCAAGGTTACAAACCGAGGTAGAGCTTTGGACAGCAGGGATCTTGGGCAAGGCCCCAGACACGCTATAAAGGAGGCTGGAGGCTGTGTGTGAGGCTGAGCCAGATCTGAGGCTGAGAATGGGAACTCAGGCCTTCCCAGCACTGCCCCAAGGCCCCCCAAAGACTAGACTTGGGGTGCTCCCATGGCGAGTCCCTCTTTCTCTGGGAGGTGTCCTGCCAGACACACCTGCCAGCGCTGTGGGCAGTGAAGGGTCCCCTTGGATCCTGACAGGACTGTCCCTTCCTCAGGATTATTGGGTCATTTGAGGTCCTCTAAGATATTCCCACAAAGGATTAGGGAACAGGAGCAAGAGGAGACAAGGGGAGCCTGCAGATCATGGTGCTTCCTGCATAGGACGAGTCAGGAAAGGAGTGGGGAGGACAAGCCTCAGACCCCAGGAAGCCAGGCGAAGGGGGGACCCAAGCAAAGACTGGCCACTAAGGGAGTCCTGCATCTGCAAGGGTGGCCCAGCTCCAGAAGCCCCGGGGTTCAGCCACTGAGGTGCACAGCCTGGGGGAGGGAGAGTTGGCAGGAAGGCCACAGTGGGTTTGCAGGTGTGCAGCAGGGGAGATATCAGGAGTGAGACATGTCCCCAGGGTGGCTTCTCTTGCAGGGAGGTCTGAGTACTGCACCCACCTGGGCCTCTCAGGGCCAGAGCCCTTCTGCTCGTCGGCAGATCCATTCCACAGGCTGTGCACCAGCACACATGGCAGCATGCACCCCTCCTCCCTCTCTCCAGCCCCTCCCCAGGCCCAAAGGCAGTGCTGCTGGCTGGGGTTGGGACAGAGCAGCACTTGGGCCTCAGCTGCTTCCTCCTGCAGATCCCAGAAGGATTAATCCTGGTCCTACCAGATATAGGCTGCAAGGTGGGCTCTGGGTCCCCAGCCACCTCCAAATCTCCCCCAGCCTCAGCTTCCTGTAGTGTAGCTAGCTCCTTACCCAGGGGAGAACCACCTGGGGTGAGGGGTAAGAGGTGGGGCAGACCCCTGGAGAGTCCTCCCAGCTCTTCCAGCTTTGGATACTCTCTATCCAAGCGTCATCAGCAGAGTGGGGTTGGAGGGATTTAGACTGTGGGAGGTGGTGGACAGGGTATTTAGCTGAACAAAGGCCCACAGACATCTGACTGTGTCTGACATGCCCCTCACCTATCGGCAAGAACTTCTGCTGAGACTGCCCGAGCCACCCCTGAACGGAGTGGACCTAAAGAAGTGAGCGTGTCGTGACTGGGGACATTCAGTGTAGACAGGGGACACCTCCAAAAAGCCACTGGACAGCTCCAAGTGTGCTCAGGACCCCTGGTGGTTCCCAGCTATCCCTTGGGCCTCTTTTCATTCAACAGCACTTAGTAAGTGCCAGGTGGGAGCCAGGCACCAAGCTGAGCTTGGGGTTGTGGTGGTGAAAGGCCAGACATGTTCTCAATGGGGCCACCCGCATGCCTGGGCTGTGGTCTCTCCAGGAGGCTGCCTAGCAGGGCAGACCCCACTGAGCTGGGATGGGAGAGCAGGGCACAGGAGACTGGAGGCTGCTGCTGAAATCTCAGAAAGACACAGATGTGCCCTGAGTTAGGTCAGGTGAGAGAAACGGGCCAGTGTGAGAGTGATTTTGGAGGCTGAGTTGACTGGATGTGGTGACAGATCAGGACAAGTGGGGCCAGAAGGACAATGCCCAGTTCTCTGGTCTGCCTGGCTCTCTGCTTACTAATGTACTGTAAGTTACTTAACCCCTCCAGGCCTCTGTCTCCTCATCTTTAGGATGGTGATAATAATGCTACTTATTATGTAGATTTTCTTTGAGGGTTAAGTAAGTTAGTATGTATAAGCTGATTAGAACAGGACTTGAGGCCAAGTAAACTCTCAATAAACATAGGCTATTATTAGCATCATTGTTGTTATGAGAAGCGGATGGATGGATGGACGGATAGATAGATGGGATGGATAAATGGATAGGCAGATGAAAATATGGATGGAACCAGGCATAGTGGCACACCTCTGTACTCCTAGTATTTGGGAGGCTAAAATAGGAGTATCACAGGTTTGAGGCCAACTTCAGCACTTAGCAAGACCCTCATCAACTTAGCAAGAGCCTGTTTCAAAAAATAAAAATAAAATAGGGCTGAGGGTGTAGCCTGGAGTTAGAATGTCCCTAGGCTCAATCCCCAGTAACCTCCCAAAAAATGGATGGATGGATGGATGGATGGATGGATGGATGGATGGATGGATGGAATGAAAAACCACGAATCCCCACATCAGCTATCTCAGTAAGACAAAGGACAGGAAGAGTTTAGCTCAGGGCGCTTGTATTTTGAGTGCCTCTACAAGGTACCCATCAGCAGTGTCTGGGGCAGCTGACAAAGGCCTGAATCCAAGGGTGCAGTCTGGGTTGAGGACTTAGGAATTCACAGCCATAGGAAAGGAGGAACCATGGGAAAGGATAGGACAGTGAGGTGGGGGTTGGGCCAGGAAGAGAAACTAGATGGAATCCTTGTGGATCAGCCAGGATTTATGCCATTACTAGCGTCAAATACCAAACTCTAAGTGGCTTACAAGGAAGAATATCAGTTCATATAACTGAAACTTCAAGGTCAGGAGCAGCTGGGTCCTGGGGCTCAGGTGCGGTCTTGGTTCTCTTTTCCTTCCTATGGGCCTCTTTCTCTCTGTAGTGGCCAGGACGCCTGGGAAGCTCTGAGAGAAAATGTTGGTTCCATTCAAACAAGAGAAAAGACCCCTCTTCCTGTTCAGCAGAAGCCTAGTCTAGGCTGACTCTAGGCAAGCCTGGTCCTACGCACAGCTCTGAAGCCAGGTAGATCATCCCCATCAGAACAATGGAGCTGGAGCTGGAGCTGGGAGGTGGGAGTCCCATGAAAATCTCAGTGTCGGTGGCCAAAGAAGGTGAAAGGGAGCTGCCCAAGGCACCAGCCAACACCTGCAGTTAATGATATGGACAACAGGGCACCCTCAAAGGCATGCCCAGCACGGTGGGAGAACTTGAGGACATGGGTGCCAGAAAAAGACCAGACTTGTACAAGGAAGTCGCAGTCACCAGCATTGGCTGCCACCAAGAAGAATCTACCAAATTAGCCACTGTGGCCAAAAGCCACTATGATGAGAACAGACACTAGTGACCACTGCTGCCACCCAGAAGCCATCTGGACAGAGGTGGGGCCCAGGAGGGGACTTGAGGACGGGCAGCAAAGAAAGAAGGGATGAGAGACAAGGACAGGGAGGCAGGGAGAGGTTGAGAGGGGCCAGGGAGGAGAGGCAGGAGGGTGTGGAGGAGCCTGGGGGTGGGGAGGGGACGAGCCAAGGAGGGGCCTAACTCACACAGAGGACAGGAAAAGAGACAAAGGAAAAGGAGAGAGGGAAAATCACAGGCAGCCGCCCTGCCTCCCCTCCCCCAAGGCCGAAAGTTAAAAATAGGTTGTGTGGTGAAGGGAAGACAGAATGAGAGCAGTTGTCTAAAGAGAGAAGGCATCGGAGCCGGGAACCCAGAGGAAAGTCCCTGCAGGCCCGGCGAGGCTGACAAATGACAGCGCAGAGGGCACCGCTCTCCCTGCCAGGGTGGCCATGCCGGGGAGCACATCGGCCAGCCTGCAGGGCTGAGGACGGTCCTGCAACCCTGCCAGGAGGGTTAGGGGATAGTGGCTGTATCTATACAGCAGACACCTGGCTCCCTGCGCCCCAGGTCAGGCCAGGGTGGGGACTGCAACCCCATGATACAGATGACATCACAGGACACATCTCCTGATTCCTGGGCACTGCCAAGGGGACCTGGCCACAGAGGAGTCCCGTGGGATTCCCCAGGCTCAGAATTAAAGATGCAAGGGGCACATCGAGCGGCCTTTCTGAGCCAACACGGCATAAGTGTCCGTGAAGATGGAGAAGAAGGAGGAAAGGTGATCTGAGGTCACATGCCCCATGATGCCTCATCTCTGTTCTGCACTGGCAGCTTTGGTGGGGAAACTGAGGCTCATAAAGGAAACACTAGCTGCCTGGTGCTCAGGACAGCAGCAAAAGTGGGTGCTGAGAACGAGAAGAACATTCCATTCCCAGCCCCACCCCAACCCTGCCCTGCTGGGTGCCGGGGCCAGACCCCCCCCTTCCCAGAGCCCGGGCTCTCCCCACCCCACACCCTTCCTGCCCAGCTCCAGGGCACACAATGGAGGAACTAATTAGTGGCTGGTTTGCAGCATGGAGCCCCACATCAAGACTCAGGGGTTATTAACCTCCCAGCCCGAGAGGACCAGCTGGGCGCTGCCTCTGAGCTGACGGGGCTGCTTTCCCAGCCCGACTGTAAGCATCATTACTTTTGTCAGCAGACAGCATGATTATTGCATGTTGTTAATAATCTCTTATGTTTATGGATGGCCTTTCTTCCAAGGATCTTAAAACTCCTCTGCATTTAACTTCCTCTTGTTGCCAGGAGGTCGATACCAGAGCATAGAAAGGCATTTATCTCCATGTTTTTATGAGGCCCAGAGAGGTTAGACCACTTACCCAGGGCCACATAGCAGATCGGCCACAGAGCTGGAATTAGTATTCACAGTGTTCTGGGCCCTGGAAGGTCCCACCTTCAGGACACTGGGTAATTCCGTTGACCTTCCTCTGACCTTCTCAGGTAGCTTCTTACACTTGTCCAGGGGATGTCTTTCCAGATTTGACCCCATTCGATCAAGGCTGATAGAACTATTACCATTGTGTGGGGTCAGAGGAATAAAGTGACTCCCCGAAGGTCACAGAGCAGTGGGCAGGTTGAGGACCCGAATCAAGTCACTGGACTCCCCATCCCCCACCCCACTCACCCAGAAGATGTCACACCTTCCCTGGGGGGGGGAGGGGTTAGGGCAGAGCCCCAGGTGGTTTGGAAGAAGGAGAGCGAGGAGGAATGGGTGGCACTCTCAAGGGAAATCCTCGGGGATCAGCATGGCAGACCCTTCTCCTCCCTGGGCCCATTCCCTCCACTGGCCATGAAGACAGTGCTGTGCAAGGAGAGCCCTGAGTCCCTCCGGTTCTGGGGTCATCGCAGTCTCTAAAAGCTGGGCTCTGCCTACTGTGTCTAGCCCAGAGCCCCCTCCGGGCACCTGAGAGGAGGGGCCCTGCCCACCCTCATCTGTCTGCTTTGTAGTTTGGGTTGGTTTGGAGTGTGCAGGAGTCTGACTTGGACATCCATAAACCTCGATCGCCAGGCCTCTAGGGGACCATCTAGACCGTGGAGAGAAACCAATTAGGCCAGTGCCTCTTACTTCAGAGCCATGGGACCGGAGCTCAGGACAGCAAGCCCATCCTCAGGAGACCCAGAGGGGATGGGCCGGCCACCCAAACCTCTGGTTAATGAAGACAGACGGTTCTGCCTGGGATGCCTCAAAGGAGGAGGTGGGCAGGGCAGAGACTAACGGGAGCTTTTCAGTGTGCAGCAGCTGGGGGGAGGACCAGGAGCTGAGGGCAACCCAAGGCCTCCTCCTCCCACAGAGCTGCAGCCCCAGAGGGCAGCTTCACGGGGTCTCAGGTGAGATGGAGCTCCATCCCACCGCTCCAACTTTGAGGAGGGAGGAAATGGCAGATTTGGTCTCAGTCAAAAGCTCCAGAAACCACAGCAGCTAAAGCCAGCACCCTTCCCATCACTAGACAGAGCACTTTAGAGTTTGCAAGTGGCTTTTGCAGAGGTGATCTCCCAGGAGCCTCAAGTGCACTCTGAGAGCCTCATATGACAGGCCCAGAGGGGCCCAAGACTTGCACCAGGTCACCCAGCAGGGTCCCAGCCTTGGCCACGGACGTGCGGACTTCCAGTCCCCGCCACCCTCCACTCTGGGTCTGTGATCTGAGCAAGTGGGGGTCTGTGTGCCCACTGCAGACCTGCTCCACTGCTGCTCCCCCATGGGGTCTGCCTTGGGACAAGCCCTCCCCCACCCAGGAGGCCTAGCCAGCCCAAACAGGCAAGCCCCAGGAGATCGGGCCAGCCCCACCACCCACCCTGACGATAGGTGTGGGATTTAGGGGGTTTCCGGAAGGAAGGTGAGGGATGTGGAGGCAGAGTTTTGTTCTAAGGAAGTATAATATGGAACCAAGGCAGCTGGGTTAGTCCAGGGGTTTTAGTTTGCTTTTCCATCTCTGCGACCAAAATATCTGCTATGAACAACATAGGGGAGGCAAGGTTTATTTGGGTTACAGTTTCAGAGTCCATTATCAGTCAACTCCAAAACAGACACCATGGCGGTACCCCGCGAGTGGCAGAGGACAGCAGCTCATCTCATGGCGGGGAGAAGCAGAGAGTGGCCAGAAGCAGCCAGGGACAGATACGGTGAGTCCCCAAGTCACACCCCAGTGACCTACCTCCTCCAGCCAGCCCTACCAGCACAAGTTATCATTCAGTAAATCCATTCAATTTTTTAGTCCTTCTGCGGATTTATCCACTGCTGAGATTAGAGTCCAGATTCAATTATTTCACCTCTGAACATTTTTGCACTGCCAATACAAGAGTTTTTCCAGGGGACATTCTGTGCTCAAAGTATAACACCAGGGTTGACCAGGTTGGCCCATCTAAGTCTACTCTGCACTCAGAACCAACCTCCTCCACTTCTGCTGCCACACCCACCGAGTGTGATCTCCACCTCCAAGGGAGGGGGTGCACCTTGCTTGCTCCCCCACTCACACAGAGAACAGGGAGGGGCCAGCCCACCTGGAACCTGACATTGAGCCTGAGATGGGACCAGGAGAGGAAAGACAGAGAAGGGAGGTGACTCAAAGGCCTGGCAGACTTGGCTGGGCGAGACCCCTGGTGTAGTGTTTCCTGCAGTATAGGAAAGAGGTCGGTGCCCCCATCACCACCACTTTTGTTCCCGCCCACCCCAGGCACCCATAGAATGCCCGAGTAGCCCAGAGGAAGTTCGAGCAGACAGCTCTGGATCCCCCCCTCAAGTGAAGCATGCAGGGGCTTCCTGGGAGCTGCCTCCTTCACAGCCTGCTCCCCTTCCTTCCTCTTGGGCCACCCCCAGGCTGTGCTCCTGCTAGGAGCCTTTTCTGATTGCTTTCTTTCTTTTTGTGGTACTTGGAATTGAACCCAGGGGCATTCTACCTCTGAGCCACACCCCTAGTCCTATTTTATTTATTTATTTATTTATTTATTTATTTATTTATTTATTTATTTATTTATTTTTGTAGTACTGGGGGTTGAACTCAGGGGTATTCTACCTCTGAGCTACACCCCCAGCCCTGTTTTTTATTCTTTATTTTGAACAGGGTCTCACTAAGTAGCTGAGGCTGGCCAGGAACCAGCCATCCTCCTGTCTCAGCCAAGAACTGGGATTACCAAGTGTGTGCCGGCTATGCCCAGCTTTATTTTTTATTTTGAAACAGAGTCTCACTAAGTTGCAGAAGGTCCCCTCACCCCTGCTAAGTTGCTGAGGCTGGCAGCGAACCTGCAATCCTCCTGTCTCAGCCTCCCAAGTACTGAGATTATAAGCATAAGCCACCAAGCCCAGCCTTTTCTCTGTATTTTGATGCATATGTGAAAGTTTTTATAATGAAGTGTGTGTGTGTGTGTGTGTGTGTGTGTGTGTGTGTGTGCATTTAAAAGGGGATGTGTCTGATTCTCCCTGTTGTACCAGGATGGAGGTCCTCAGGTAGCTCTAAGGATTTTTTGAGCCATGGTCATCACCCCTGTGCCTTGTCCCCTGCACTCCAGGGGCAGCCAGACTCTCCGGCTGGCTCTAACCTCCTCGCCTCCTGCCCCTCCCCTCTCCTCAGACCTCTCAGCTGGCAGCTTCCCATGTTGGTCCAGTTCAAGGATTGCCTCCTCTGGGAAGCTGGTCCTAATTCTCCTCTGGCTCCTCACTGACAGCCTCTCTGGAGTCCTCACAATCCCTGCTGCCTGGGACACTGGGGACATAGCCTGCGGGGGGGTGGGGCTTCTCATAGCACACCCAGGTCCCAGCTTAGTGCCTGAAGCTCAGAAAATGTCAACAGAGACTAAAACATCTCCCACCTAGCTCAGGTCTTCACCTTCTTCCCAAAGGAGTCCCAAAGGATGGGTATTGTTTCCTGAGGGCACCCTGCCCCCTGTTGGTGGAAAGAAGCATTGCAGGAATGTCTAGAAGCAAAGCTGGCCTCTCCAATCCATCATCCCCAAGGCGTAGAGCTGAGCTGAGAAGTAGGCTCCAGGAAGGCAGCCTGAGACAGAAACACACAGGGCCTGTCAGCATCCACCTCTTCCACCATCTGTGGTCCTTTAAGAACTAGATTTAGAGGAGCATGACACACCCTCACAGACAGGGTGGCCTTTGCTGGGGCTGCCTGCCCTCCTAAGGTCCCTGCCCCCCATACACTCATCTCTACCCAGCCAACTCTAGGCATGTTCAAGAACCACGCCACCATCCTCTGCATGGCCTGACTGTGTGCCCTCGATTATAGTTCTTGTCACTTGTAGTATTGGTGTGACCCATCCAGGACTGAACTTGTGTGTCTAGTTTCGACCACTACAGCCAAAAGCTCTCTTTGTCCTTAGGAAGGCAGGCCAACTCATTGGAAAGAGAGGTATGGACGTATTTAACCTCCCTAAGAAATAAATTGGAATTTTCTGTTTCTCATGTCCAGACCCATGCTGTCCAATATAGCATCTTAGTCAGTGGCCCAGGAGCCCTTGAAAGTGCACACTTGTAATCCCAAGTTACAAGTTACAAGGCTGAGACGGGAGGATCACAGGTTAGTAGCCAGCCTCAGCTACTTAGTAAGGTCCTCTGCAACTTAGTGAGACCCTGTTTCAAAATAAAGAAAAAAATAGGGCTGGGGGTGTACTTCAAGGTAGAATGCCCCTAGGTTCAATCCCCTGTTCCAGAAAAAAAAAAAAGAAAAGAAAAGAAAGAAAGATAGCCTTGTGACCAAAGAATTTGATATTTTATTTCATTTTTTATTAAGTTTACATTTAAAACTGATACTGAAACAACTTGGGTATAATCTATTTTTTCAACCCCCAATTTTTGAAATCTAAATATGGATCAAGTATGTCGAATGAAAATTTACTATCCAAATTAAGATGTGCCCCAATTGTAAAAATACATATTAGATTTTAAAGATTCAGTATAAAAAAAGAAATTAATATATTTCAATCTTATATTGACTGTATGTTAAAATGATAACAGTTTGTATATATTGGGTTAAATAAAAGACACTAAGTTAAAAGTAATTTCATATATTTCCTTTTGCTCTTTATGTGTATGTGGTCCTAAAGGATTGAACCCAGGAGCATTCTACCTCCGAGCTACACCCCCAGCCAAATTCTATTTTTTGTTTTGAAACAAGGTCTCACTAGGTTACTCAGTCTCACTACATAGCTGAGGTTGTCCTTGAACCTGCAATCCTCTGGTCTCAGCCTCCCAAGCATTGAGATTATAGGAGTGTGCCACCATGCCCAACCCTTTTGGTCTTTTTAAATGTAGCTATTGGAAAGTTTAAAGTCCCTACACAGCTGGCATCTGTGGTTCCTGGTATATTCTCCTGGGCAGCGCCACCGTCAATCCAGGCTTCCCAGCGTCAGCACTACTGGAATTTGGGGCTGGGAAATACTTGTGAGCAGATGCTCTGTACACTGTAGGATGTTTAGCAGCATCTTTGGTCAGTGCCCATCAGATGACAGTAGCACCCCCACCCCCAGTTGTGACAACCAAAAATGTCTCCAAACATTGCCAACTGTCCCCTAAGGGGCAAAAATCACAGCCATTCCAGTTGAGGGCCACTGCTCCAGACCCTTCTGCTAGGTAATTGTCTCCCCTGGAAGAGGTGGGTAGAACGAGCAGTTTGTCCTGGGCTCGGGGTGGGGGCAACAGGCTTGGAATGGCTCCTTGAATCTAAGGAAGACACCAAAAGTGGTCAGTTCAGGGCTCACCAGGCAGGGGCTTGACCCCACAGGTTGCTCACAAACCTGCTACCCTCTGCAGGAGCCTGCAAAAACACGGCAGTAGACAGGAGGCCCAAGACCCAACAGAAGTCCCCCCACCCAAAGGCAAGAGGAGCAGCAGGAGAGAGGCAATGGGGCTCTGTGCTCCTTGAGAGTGGCAGCTCTCCTTTGGGTCTGTGCAAACCCCCAGGTTTTTTTTTTTTTGTTTTTTTGTTTTTTTTTTGCAGTACTGGGGATTGAACTCAGGGGCATTCTACCTCCGAGCTATACCCCCAGCCCTATTTTTTATTCCTTATTTTGAAACAGGGTCTCACTAAGTTGTGGAGTGCCTTACTAGGTAGCTGAGGCTGGCCGAGAACCTGGATCCTCCGGTCTTGGCCTCCCAAATGCTGGGATTACAAGCGTGTGCCACCACGCCCGGCAATTTGAGATATTTTAAGTCACGCTGCTTGCACCCCAAGTGTGTGAAGCATTTGGATCTGAGAGTATTATTGCAATCTGCAGCCCTGCCTTCCCAGAACTTCCCAGAACAAGCCCTACAGGGCTTGGCGTGTAGGGATCAAAGTACACTTGCAAGGAGAGACGCACCCTTGATTGTCATGCAGTGAGGAAGAAAGCGCTTAGAAACCAACACAGGGGCCAGAATTATAAACTCCTAGAAAGTTTGAAAGCTCAGTCTCTAAAGCACCACCCTAACAGAGTTGGCAGATTCAGCAACTGCCGTCCAGGGACAACAGGGCTCTTTCTCAGCTCTTTGAGGAGGCTCATGTGGGACAGGCATGACTGGTTCAAAGTCCTCGGATCCACTGGCAAATAACCGAACTAAATAGAGGGCTCATCAGCAGACCTGAGACAAGATAGCATATAAAAATCCACACCTCTCCCACAGGCCCAGTGAAGGCCAATTAGAAATGTAATGGAAAAAAACCATCCCATGCTCAATAGCCGACCCAGACCATAAAAAACCTAAGAATAAACTTAACGAGAAACGTCCTAGCCCTATATGAGGAGCATGACAAAACTTCACTGAAGGGCATAAAGAAGGCCTGAATAAATGGAGTGATATATCATGCTCTGAGATAGGGAGACTTGATAATATGAAGATGTCAATTCCTCCCAAATTAAATCTATAAATTCAATGCATTCCCAATCAGATTCCTAACGGGATTTTTATAGAACTTGACAAGCTGATTTTAAAGCTCATCTGAAAAAGTAAACAAGCAAGATTAGGCAAGAACATTTTGAAGAAGAAAAATGAGATGGAACATGACCTACCAGATATCAAAGCAAACTATAAAGCTAGAGAAATTAAAACAGGGTGGAGTTGATGGATCAAAGGGACAGAATAAAGAATGCAGAAACCGTGCTACAAGGATTATGGGAAGTTAGTATATTACAAAAGTAGCATTTCAAGCTAGGGGAAAAGGATGGACTATTCAGTGACTTAACAAAATAGGATGGGATGATTACTTGGAAAACAAAACAATAAGTAGCTCTGCTGTTCTTATTATCATATCTCATATGATGATGCCCCAAAGTAACTTCCAAATAAGTAGACCGTTTGCCACCTTTTTTCCAACCATAAAAGTGTGAGAGGGCACTAGAGGCAAATATTTGTTGACCTTGAGGAGAAGATGTCCCTCCTAAGCAAGACATGGATCCAGAAAGGCAAAGAAAGTCAGACAGATTCAGCTAAGAATTTCTGTGTCACTGTAGTGGGATAACAGGGTCCCACTCGTGGGTCCTTGGCCTCCATGATAAAAATAATTTTAACACGTGCCAGTCAGGAACAAAAGGCAGGTATTTATTTAAGAAAATAAGGGACTCGGGGAAAACAGGTAAGCAGAGATCTTCTGAGTCACGGAGCAGGAGGGCAAGAGAGAGAGTCCTTGCTTCCTTAGTCCTTATATGAGAGGGGGTTGGCACAGAAGCAGTCTGGACCTCCTCCTCACAGGTATAGGTGGGCATTTCAAGAAGGATGGGCACAGGAAAAGTTGGATCCTCCTCCTTCTCAGGTTTCAAGTGGTCTCTGGCTGAGATCTGACCTTTGTCCTAAGGAATCTCAAGTTGGGGCTGGGATTCAGGGGATTAAAAATGTGTGGCCCACTTGGACTTTTCTCCTAAGATTTTGAGCACACCCTATAGGGTGGGGTCAGCTAGAACTCTCCAGATTTTAAAACTATATTTTTTTCCCAATGTCTCCTTTCTGCCTAAATTTTATTTTTTCTGTTCTACTTCATCATCACTAAGCCTTAAAGCAAATGAGATTTGGAGAAAGTATTTACAACACAGATAATAAACAAAGGGCTATTATTCTACAAATCTATGAGGAAAGAACAACCTTGAAATAAAAAAGAAAGACTGACAGTAGGTGGGTTAGTAAGGAAGGGGGGAGAGCCAAAAAGTATGCTCTCCTGAGCAGGTGATCGCTGAATCCTGCTGGGGACCCCCCCCCCTCCAACCAGGGACTGTGTGCAAAGCTCCAGAATTGTCCACCAACCAGCAAGAAAGTGGGTATTTATCCACAAACCCCACTGGCCATTGTTTGAGAGTCTTGTATTAACTCCCTATCCCCTGCTGGCTGCGTGGCACATGGGTGGAGCAGGTTCTGTGGGCAGAGGATGTCCCCAGAAAGAAGAGGCAGAGAGGTGACTTTCAGCATGGGGTTGAGAGGACATGGTGGCAATGCCAGGCACTGATGTGGAACACCTCATTTCATCATTGCAATAATCCAGTTACTATTATCACCCCCATTTTACAGGTGAAGGAGCTGATGCTCTGAAAGGTGAGTGACTAGTTCAAGATCCCACAACTGAGCAAGTGGAGGGGCCAGACCTCAGGGAGCAGACGCTGTCTCTAAAGGCAGTAGATGGGTACCTGGATGGGTACAGGGCTGGGTAAGGAAGGGGGGTTTTAACCTTTCTCCTTATACCCAAGCAGATGGTCCTCATTCTTCACCCCACCGTCGGCCCCTCTTCACTGTGAGCACATGTTCCTTCTATGATGTTTTAAGAAAGCTTTTAAGCCGGGTATGGTGGCACACACCTATAGTCCCAATATTTGAGAGGTTGAGACAGGAGAATCGAAGAGTCAAGGCCAGTGCATAGTAACTTAGTGAGACCCTGTGTCAAAATAAATTGGACTGAGGGTGTAGCTCAGCTAGAAAGCTCCTAGGTTCAATCCCCAGTAACACACACACACATATACACATGTACTTTTTGTGTGTGTGTGAGTGTGGTACTGGGGATGGAACCCAGGGGCATTCTACCTCTGAGCCACACCCTCACTCCAATTTTTTATTCTTTTATTTTGAAACAGGGTCTCACTAAGTTGAGGAGGGCTTCACTAAATTGCTGAGGCTGGCCACAAACCTGCGATCCTCCTGTCTCAGCCTCCCAAGTACTGGGATTACAAACATGTGCCATCATGCCTGGCACATACGCACACTGTTTTGTGTGTGTGTGTGTGTGTGTGTGTGTGGTACTGGGGATGGAACTCAGGGGCATTCTACCTCCGAGCTATACCCCCAGCCCTATTTTTTATTCGTTATTTTGAAACCAAGTCTCACTAAGTTGCGGAGTGCCTCACTAGGTAGCTGAGGCTGGCCGGGAACCTGGATCCTCTGGTCTCAGCCTCCCGAATGCTGGGATTACAAGCGTGCGCCACCACGCCCGGCTCACGCACACTTTTAAAACATATTTTGAGCTGGGCAAGGTGGTGCACACCTGTGATCCCAGTATTTGGGAAGCCAAAACAGTAGGATCACAGGTTCCAGACCAGTCTCAGCAATTTAGTGATACTCTCAGCAACCTAGCAAGACCCTGTCTCAAAACAAAAACAAAACAACAACAAAAATTTAAGGCTGGAGGTGTAGCTCAGAGGTAGAATGCCTCTGGGTTCAATCACTAGTACTACAAAAAGAAAAAAAAAAACATTTTAGATTTTCAGCCCAGAACCTGGTGAAAGACAAGGTCTACATCTTTTGTTGGTAGAGTGTCAGCGTTGTCATGGTTAAGTAGCACTTCTTGAATACAGTTTATCCAATGCTCAGCGGTGGCCATCTCAGCTACCAAAAAAACAACACACAAACATGGATTTGGGAAACCTTTGTTGAAAGGTGTTAAGTACAGGGCAGAATGCCAGACACTGTAGGGGACTGGAGATGTGCCATTTTTCATCCTTCAGGTGCAAGGGAAAGAAACAAAATGAAGTACTGAGAAAAAAGACCAAATAAAGGATGGTGGGGAATGATGCAGGCTCAGCAACGGAGGTGGGTGTCCTGGGAAGCGAACACAGCCTAAGCTGGGAGCCCTTCCTTGAATGGTACCCACCCAAAGACCAGTGTGTGCTATGGCTCTGCAAACTTTGAAAAGAAAGATATTTAAAATGCAATGGGTTAAGCTCATTGTCTTTTTCCGCTTCAACTTTCCCTATGAAAGTTGGGCTGTGGCATGGTAGATGTCAGGCATGTTTGGGAATCTGGCTAACAGTCACTCAAGGTTGAAATACGTTTATTTTTATTCACTTATTATTATTTTAGTGGTACTGGGGATTGAACCTAGAGATGCTCTAATATGAGTGCCACCCCCAGCTCTTTTTATCTTCTTGTTTTGAGACAGTGTGTTGCTAAGTTGTCCAGGCTGGCCTCAAATTTGAGATCCTCCTGTCTCAGCCTCCCAAGTCACTGAGATTATAGGCATGTGCCACCACATCTAGCAGGAATATATTTAATCTGAGTTTAGAAGGTCATAGTCATGTGATTCTTGGTCAGTGTCATATCCAGATCAATTATTGCTATAGTCATCCTGGTTATAGGAATGCCTTCTGGGAATATTTCCACTTATAAGCTATGTTCCATTGCCCCTGGCAGAGAATCATGTGGGTGATAGAGGAGAAATAAAGCTCTGTCTATAGGAAGCCAGCATCCCTGGGAAATTCTCCCAATTGGCAGGTGTATTATATTTGTAAACAGACAATTTTGTTTTATTCAATACCTAGTCAAAAATATATTATCTCTCCTTGTTAGGAATATTCTTAATTATATAACAAATCCAATTACAAATACACTATCATTTTTTCTTTTTTATTGTACAAGTAGAACTTAGAATTTTGTTTTTGTCAGGTATGACCAGCAAGCACATTGTGTGAGGTCATAGTTTATGCCTCTAAATTATGAATAATAAAAACAATATAGCCGTGGCGTGGTGGTGCACACTTGTAATCCTAGTACTTGGGAGGCTGAAACCGGAGGATCCGGGTTCTCACCAGCCTCAGCTACTTAGTGAGGCCCTCTGCAACTTAGTGAGACCCTGTTTCAAAATCAAGAATAAAATAGGACTGGGGGCATAGCCCAGAGGTAGAATGCCCCTGGATTTAATCCCCAGTACCACAAAAAAAGTCTTTCTTCAAGCAGGGTTATCCAAACTTATCTTCTTATTCTTTCTTGAGAAAATGCTAATGCAAGACAACCATCATATAAAGAGGCCATCAAAAGGTAGCAATATGTAGGAAGTAAACACTGCTATAGATAATGTGTCAGGCAGCGAATAGTTTAAAAAAAAAAAACAGTATTTGTCTGATATTATGGTAAGTCTTTTTAAATTTATAATTTGTTGCAAATTCCTTTCTTTTAAGTAAATATTTATATTTGCATTTAAAATTGTTTAGTAGTAGCCAGGTGTGGTGGTGCATGCTTGCAATCCAAGTATTTAGGAGGTTGAGACAGGAAGGTGGCAGGTTCAAGGCCAGTTTCAGCAACTTAGCAAAACACTTAGCAACTTAGTGAGACCCTGTTTCAAAATAAAAAATTAATAGAGTTTGGGGTTAGCTCAAAGGTAGAATGCCCCTGGGCTCAATTTCCAGTACCACATATGCAAAAAAAAAAAAAAAATTGTTTTGTAGCTTGTGTCCTTTTTCCCAAAGAAGGCCTCCAAAACTGCAGAAATGTCAAAATCCTGCATCTGCCTCTGGTCCTCAGGAGAGACAACTATTAAGTCATTGTAATGGAAGGGTGAAATTCTAGAGGTAGAATGGATGATCAGGAGATGGCCCAAACAAATCCAGGCATCACTAACTCCTAGACAACGAGGGAGCTTCACAGGTGTCTTGGGGTGCAGTGCGTTCCCTAGACCACACCCCTGGAGCTTCACAAAACTCTACCTCCAATTCCAGCATCCACCTTCTACAGGTGCTTCTTCCCAGCAGCAGTGGACCCTATGGAGGTCCCACATGTAGTTCGTCAAATACAGAGTTCCAGTACTCTGCTTTCCAGACAGGGTACAACTGCCCTTCCCTGCTCCCTGTGAAGCTAGGCATAGCCATGTGAGTTAAAACTTCAAATCCAGTGCTAACCTACCATGCTCCTGTCCCACTTTTGCAGTGGTTGTGGAAACATGCAAGAGATGAAAAGTTCAAGCTGGGCGTGGTGGCGCACACTTGTAATCCCAGTACTTGGGAGGCTGAGACAGGAGGATTGCAGGTTTGAGGCCAGCTTCTGCAACTTAGTGAGGCTCTCCACAACTTAGTAAGACCCTGTTTTAAAATAAAAGAATAAAATAGGATTGAGATGTAGCTCCGAGGTAGGATGCCCCTGGGTTCAATCGTCAGCACCACAAAAAAAAAAAAAGAAAAGAAAAATGAAAAGAAAAAACTTGGCTCTGTATGGGTGCAATGATAGAGTCCTCCCGTCACCAGAATTAGACCCATTGTAAGAGAAAGAAAGAAAGAAATCTGCTGTATTGAGCCATTGAGATTTGGGGGTTACTTGTCACTGCAGCATAACCCAGCCCATCCTAACAACCAGAGGCATTTAAAGAGGAGCTGAGGCTGCTTCCACCAAACAGGGGTCCTAGATTATTCATGGGTCATCTATCTTTATTCCACCAGAAAGTATGGCTTGTGAGTCAACGCATACCCTACAGGGGCAAAAACCACTCACAAGGGAATTGGAATTTCTTATAGGATGATAACAAGGCATTTCTAATCCACTAGAGCCATTGCTACATTTAAAATGTTCTAACCCCATGCAAAGATAGGGACAGGAGGAATGCAACACACACTCCTGTTCGGAAGAGAAGGAGAAAGCCCACCGCTGTGATTAACCCATAGCAATTCTGAAATGCACCAGGGCACCCCTTGCCAGTTCCTGGATTCTGGCCCAGTCCTGCTCCCTGCGAGTGACTCTCTGTAGCTCTTGCTTCAGACAGCTGAACTCTTCTAGCTGAAATCTGACTTCTCTTTTTGATCAGATATGTCCAGGTTTGAAGTGTAGTTGCTTTTGCAGTCGGACTCCTACCCCTAGAAGGCAGGAGGTACTGGGTTCTCTTTTCATTTTGTATTGTCTCTGTCGTTTTCAATTCATTGTAGTGCTGTTAATAATAAAATTATATTAAAAAGTTGTGAGGTTCCTATGGATCTTATTGAGATTTATTCTATTAGATGAAAACCTCAGGCGAAGCCTCTCTCTAGCTTTGGTTGAGAGTCAGGGTATTACAGGACAATAGCCTTAAGTGTGTGTGTGTGTGTGTGTGTGTGTGTGTGTGTGTGTGTGTATGTGTGTATGTATGTGTTCTATCTCAAGCATGTTCTATCTCCAAACTACAGTCTTGTACCAGAGCTGATGCCCTGTGCTTCTATGCCCTGGTAGTGACAGCGTTTGTTGGCTTCTACTCCAGGTCTAACACTTTTGCTCTGTGTTCCCTCAGGCAGCACGTTTTGTTTGTTTGTTTGTTTGTTTGTTTTTCAGTACTGGGGATTGAATCCAGGGACATTCTACCTCCGAGCTACACACCCTAGCCCTATTTTTTATTCTTTATTTGGAAACAGGGTCTCACTAAGTTGCAGAGGGCCTCACTAAGTAGCTGAGGCTGGCCGCGAACCTGCGATTCTCGTGTCTCAGCTTCTCAAGTACTGGGATTATAAGTGTGTGCTACCATACCCGGTTAGGCAGCACATTAAAAAAAAAAAAAAAAAAAAAAAAAAGATTCTGGCTTCTCTGAGCAGAGTGTCAGGACAGGAGGGCAGGGTTTGGTGTTTCCCCACAGCAGCAGCGGCCAATGCCCTCCAACCTGGCACATTTCAATAGGTCTCTCTTCTCTCTCCCACACTTGCTCACTATTGGATAAAAGCCTGTTAGTGTGCAAATTCTCCCCATGTCTGGGACCCCTACTATCCTAGAATGACAGGCCAGCTCAACTGGCTTCCAACGATTTGTTAAAACTGAACTGAGTCCACATGACCTGTCTCCCTTGGAAAGGGCCTGCTCTTCTGTGGCACTCAGGCTGCTTGGTCACTCTGTGACTGTGACTTCTTGGTGAGCTCAAGAAAACAGATGATGTGTGAATACAGTCAGCCTTTGCATCTGTGGGTTCTCAGCATCTATGGATTCCACCAATTGCCAATTGAAGATATTTTTTTAAAAACTTGCACTCAATAGCTGGGCACATGCTCGTAATCCCAGTACTAGGGAGGCTGAAACAGGAGGATCACAGGTTCGAGGACAATCTCAGCAAGTAGTAAGACTCATCAATCTAGTGAGACCCTGTTTCAAAATAAAAATAGGGCTGTGGTGTAGGTTGGAGGTAGAATGCTTCTGGGTTCAATACCTAGTACCAAAACCAAAACAAAACCCTTGCATCCAAGGCTGTGGATGGTGAGTGGCTCAGTGATAGAATGGTTATCTAGCATTAAATGAGGTCCTGAGTTCCATCCCCAGCACTGCAAAACAAGCAAACTTGCATCTGTACTGAAAATGTACAGACATTTTTCCTTGTCATTATTCCCTAAACAGTGCAGTATGACAACCATTTACACAGCATTTCCATTGTAAGTAATCTAGAGATGATGTAAGGTATATAGAAGGATACACATGGGTTCTCTATAATTATGGTGCCATTTTATGCAAGAGGCTTGAGCATCTGCAGATTTGTATATCTAAAGGGGTCCTGGAACCAATCTCCTGTGGATATTAAAGGGTATCATATAATCTATTTTTTCCTCATTGCTAGTGTAGAAACAACTCTTTCCTACCTTCTACATCCTAGGTGGAAGCGGGAATTCTTGTTGTCTTTAAGTCCTCCCTTCCACCTTCTCCCACCACCCATTCCCAATCTGATGCCACATGTTTTAAGTTATTCTCCTGGCAACATCCTACCTCTTGCACCAGTTTTGCTCCTACTATTTATTGCTACAGAACAAACCACCCCAACATTTGGTGGCTTAAAACAAAAACAATGCTTTCTCCTGGTTGTGTGGGTTGACTGGTCTCAGTTGGGTCTCTTGTGGGACTGCAGTTAGACATCTGCTAGGGCTGAAGTGTTGGCAGGTCTGCACATCCAAGGCTGTCTCACGTGGCTGACAGTAATTCACAGAAGCCCTAAGGCATGTGTTGACCTAGTCTTGGAAGCTACAGGGTGACATTTCTACCACATTCAATTGGTCATGAGGGCCCAGCCCAGAGTCAACATGGGAGAAAATTTTACAGGGTGTGAATATTGGAAGTCAAGGGTCAGTTGGGGGGCTATTTGGAGACTAGCTAATATTTCACTTAACATACAAAAAAGAACCTTTTAAGCTAGGCATGGTGGCACACACCTGTGTTCCCAGCTACTTGCAAGGCGGATGCAGTAGGATCACAAGTTCAAGGCCAGTCTTGGCAACTTAGTGAGACTCTGTCTCAAAATAAAAAATAAAATGGATGTGGTGGCACATGCTTGTAATCCCAGTACTTGGGAGACTGAGACAGGAGTATTGCAGGTTCATGGCTAGCCTCAGCTACTTAGTGAGGCCCTCTACAACTTAGTAAGACCCTGTTTTCAAAAATAAAGAATAAAAAGTAGGGCTGGGGGTATAGCTGGGCGGTAAAATGCCTCTGGGTTCAGTCCCCAGTACTGCAAAATAAATAAATAAATAAATAAATAAATAAATAAATAAATAAGGACTGAGGTATAGCTTAATACTCCAATGTCCCTGAGTTCAATCCCTAGTACCAAAAAAAAGTGTGTGTTTGTGTGGGGGCACTTTCTCATTTAGGTCATAAATCTAACTATGAAGTTAACAGAAGCAAAGGGAGACTATTTTTGTAACCAGAGTAGAAGAGGACTTTATTAAATAAATCTTCTTCAAAAGCACAAAATTATAAGGCAGAGGAGAAAAAGAGATAAATCTTATTACACCACAAAGAACTTCATGGATGAAGTTAGTATACAGATGGCAGAATGGGAGGATTTATTTGCAACATCTAAAACTGATAAGCAATTAATGTCCAGATATAAACTCCCACAGAATCAACTAAAAAAAGATAACCATGAATTCTAAAAGAATTGGCAAAGGATATTAAAAAACAGTTTACAAACAGCAAGCCCCAGATGCTAACAAGTATATGAAAAAGTGCTCTGAATCATTAGTAATCAGGGGGAAAAAAACCAAAAACAACGCAGAGTAAACTGAGCTCTCATTTTATAGCTATTAGCCTGACAAAAATTAAAAATTAAAAGGTAAATAATGCCAGGTCTGAGTTGTAGGTATGAGCTGTGTGGGGAAATAGAAGCCTCATACAGCGCAGGTGTAACCCGTCTGAATAACATCTGGAACTATTTTGAGGTACATACCCAGGAGGGAAATTGCTTCTAAGAAACTTCCCACAGGCCAGCCGGGGGACTACTGGAGGAGATGTTCATTGTAGCAGCATTATCTGTTGTGTGTGTGTGTGTGTGTGTGTGTGTGTGTGTGTGTGTGTGTGTGAGATACATGCAAGATCACCTGCTCACACGCTTGGGAGGTCATAGTGGTGATAGTGGTTGGGGGCAAAGAGTTGGGAACAACTTCAGTGGCTGTCACTGGTAGAATGGTAACTATGGTGAATTCTCATCATGGGATACCAAGCAGCAATTAGAATACTTTAATACTACAAATTAAGATACACACAGCAGCATAGGCTAGTCTTAATTTTCTACCAAGTGCTCTGTTTTATAAGAAATGGAAACTGAGTGTGAAAGCACATGCCTGTAATCCCAGTACTTGGGAGGCTGAGACAGAAGGTTTGCAAGGTCAAGGCCAGCCTCAGCAATTTAGCAAGACCCTCAGAAACTTAGACCCTGTTTCAAAGTAAAGAATAAAATATGGTTTGAGCTGTAGATTGGAGGTAGAATTCTCCTGGGTTTAAACCCCAGTAAAACACACACACACACACACACACACACACACACACACAAAATAGAATGCAATATGTAATACAAATTAGCAGTGCTGTTACCAACAAAATTCTATTAAAAATTGTGAAGTTCCTATAGATATTACTGAGATTTATTCTATTAGACAAAATCTTCTTCAAGAGAGGCCTCTCTCTAGCTTGAGAGCCAGGATGCTAGAGGACAATAGCCTTAACATGTGTGTGTGTGTGTTTGTGTGGTATTAGGGATTGAACCCAACCTAGTATAAAGATATACTAGAGTGTATCTCTCAGCTACAACCCCAGCCCTTCTTATTTTTTATTTTTGAAAAACAGGGTCTTGCTAGGTTGCTGAGATTCTTGCTATGTTGCTGAGGCTGTCCTCAAACCTGTGATCCTCATGTCTCAGCCTTTCAAATACTGAGATAATAGGCATGCACCACCATACCCAGCCTCAACTGATATTTTAGCAAAGGTGCAAGACACCTTTCAGTGAAGAAAGAAGTAACTGAATATCCAGATCCCCCCCCAAAAAATTTGGATCTATAAGTTGAAGCATATTAAAATTTTACTCATAATAGATCATGGGTCTAAAAGTAAAACCAAAAGCTGTAGAAAAGAAGAAAATATTTGTGACTTTGGGTCAGGAAAATATTTCTTTGTTGGAACACCAAAATAGCAATCCATAAAAGAAACATTTGATAAATTGAATTCCAACAAAATTAGGAACATTTGCTCTTTGAAAGGCATAGTAAGAGAATGAAAAGAATATCTACAAATCATGTATTTGACAATGTTCTTGTATCCAGAATAAAAAAACCCATAAGAAAACAAACAGCCTGGTTTTATTTTTTTTTTTATTTTTAATGGGCAGAAATTTCAAAAAAGCAATTCATTAAAGATTTACTAATGGCAAAAAAAAAAAAAGGACATGAAAAGATGTTTAACATCATTAGTCATTAAGGAAGCTCAAATTAAAACCACAATGAGATATACTGCAGACCAATTAGAATGACTAAAACTAAAAGAACAACAATTTAAAAAAAAAACAAAAACAAAACCAGCATCAAATGTCTTCGAGAATGTAGAACTGAAACCCATACACTGCTGGTGGGAATATAAAATCATACAATCCTTGGAAACCAGTTGTGGCAGTTTTCTAACAGGCTCTAAACATGCACCTGCCACATGACCCAGACATTCCATTCCTAAATATTGACCCTAAATGAAAGCAGGTGTCCACGCAAAGTCTGGTGCACGAGTGTTCCCAACAGCTTTGTTTGTAATGGCCCAAACTGGAAACAACCCGAATGTCTCTCAAGTGAATTGCTAAACATACTGTGGTATATCCATTCAAAGAGATACCATTAAATACATTTTACTTAGCCATAAAAATTGGGAATTATTGATACATGCCATATGGATAAATCTAAAAATGCTTGTGCTGAGTATATACTATCTGCTTCCAGTTTCATCTGTGTAAGATTCTAGAAAATGCAAAGTACAGCCAGATGGAGTGGCCCAGTGCTTGGGAAGATCGCAGGTTGGAAGCCAGCCTCAGCATTTTAGCGAGATCGTCAGCAATTTAGTGAGATCCAGTTTGAAAATAATAAATAACAGGGCTGGAGGTGGTGTAGCTCTGAGGGAGAATGCCTTTTGGTTCAATCCCCAGTACCGAGAGAATAAAAAAAATAAATAAAAAGCACACTACAATGACTGCAAGTAGATCAGGGATTCCTTGGAGAGGGGACGAAGGGGTTTCCAAGTGGCATGAGGAAACTTTTAGAACTGGTGGATAGATTTGTTCATATTCTTGATCTTGATGAGGGTTTCGCTGGGGAAACGAGTGGAATTTTACACTTTGTTTGCAATTTAACATATGACAATTATATCTGAACTGAAAAAGAAAACCTCCGGCGGTCAGCTCAGGGTCACCTGGCCGGGAAGCGGCGGGCGGGGCAGGATTCAGAAGTGGCCCTTGCGGCCCGCTGGCTTCAGCCCTGCTCCTTACACTCACCGGCGTCTCTGCGCTGCCCGGGAAGTGCCAGAAGGGCGCCGGGCCCGCACAGCGGCAGTTAATCATTACAGTGGGCGGCCCGAGCGCGGCTCCGCCCCCGGGCGGCCACCAGTGCGCCCAGCCGCTCGCCCTGCCCGCCGCCACCTGCTGCCCGCCGCCGCCTGCGCGCCCCGACATGGTGAGCGAGCGGGGGTCCCGCGTCGCCGGGGTGCAGGGAGGGCGGGGCGGGCCCCTCGAGCCTGGAGAGTCAGGGTCTCCGCCGCGGGCAGTGGTCAAGGGGCAGCTGAGGCCCCAGGACGCTGGTGGCCGGCCTGGCCTTGACTCCCAGGCCAGTGCTCGCTCGGCGACCGCACTGGGCTGAGGCGGAGAGTGGGGACGGCTGTGCGTGTCCAGGTTGTGCCTGCCCACTGCGCCTTCTACTCACTTCGGGGTGCAGGATCTAGCCCTCTCTGTACCCCAGCCTGCGCCTGCTTTGAGGTCCTTGCCCCACTCCCCCAGTTTTGGGGTCCTGCAGGCTCAGGATCGTCCCTCCCTCGGGCTGAGCTGCCCCCCGGGGCGGGGTGTCTGGTGCTTCGGGCTGTGCATCCGGGAACTGCTTGCCCCGAGCTTTGCCAAACAGCACGTTCTGGCCCATCGCACCGCGCTGAGGGCAGCAGTCAGGGGTGGGAGGGCATTTTGGTGGCTATGGTTTGCAGGCCTGGATAATCAGTAACCCCTCCACACACTCCCCCAGAGGCCAGAGGCAGGTAGAGTCCTGACCCTGATTTACCAAGCAAACACCCCCTTCACCACTCTGACCCCAGAGATCCAAGGGCTTGTCAGTCAGCTTGAGGCTGTGAGACTTGGGAGCTCTTGAAGACTTTGGGGAAAAGGAGCCCCGCGGGAGCTCCCCTGTACCCACCCATCCCTTTCAGAGCTAAGAAAATAAAACAGCAGGTTCTAATGCCTTCCCTTGGCCGATGTCCGGTTGCCTGGATACAGCAAGGCCTGGCTTATCATCCGGGAAAGGGCAGGCTCTGGAAGGACACCTCACTCACTGTTGGGGTTGGATGCAGATTTCAGCTGCAGGGAAGGCAGGAGAGGGACTGAGCCCCATCAGTTTGGAGAGGGCGCTCATTCTCAGAGGGGAGAAAAAGACCATTTACAAGAGTACTGTGGGACTGGGGACGTCACTCGGTGGTGGAGCACTTGCTAGCTTGCATGAGGCCCTGGGCCCCATGCCTATGCCATTCCAGTGCTGTAGGACCATCACCAGCCCGGGAGGCACTTGAAACGCAGATAGCCATGCCATTTACTGAACAGCCTACTGGCATCTCCCAATGATCTGCGATGTTGTTGTCCCTTGACCTATGAAGCCAGAAGAGGTGAGTGTCATGGGGCTACCTGGCCGATAAATGGAGAAACTGGGGCTTGAACCTGTCCTGCCAACTCACCCCAGGGCATCTAGTCTGGACAGCTTCATGAAATCTAAATTAACCTCCCTCACAATCCTTCCCCAGACCTAATTGGCTCATTTCCAGTTCAGCCCTCTCTCTATGACTGCTCTTGGGTGGTTCTATTTTAAAACCTAGCTGCTATCAACTCTTAAGCTCCTAAACCTGGATTCCCTAAAGGACAGAACTGACCCTGCTACCCAGTCGTCGCTGAGGGTCCATTTGTGGTCTGAACTGTGCCCTGAGGCTGCCCTGAGGGCACATTGCAAAATAGACAAATAGGATGGGGCACTGGGTTTGCCAGTTGCCCTTGAATAAGTTACTTCTATGTCAGGATTGACGCCATGGCCTCGGGCTCTCCAGAAGATGGAAAGTCTGAGAACCCAGTCCTGGCAGCTTGGGACCAGAGGCTGCATGGGGTGAGGCAGCACTTACAGGAGGTAATGCCAGTGGCTGTCACCTGCGGTGTGGCTAAGACTCGCCTGGAACTGTTTCCCTTGCTGGTTCCCTCACCCAGCCCCAGGGGTGCAGGCACACAGACTACATTTTGAAAACCCACCTGTGCCGTCACTGACTAGGGTAGGGCAAGAGAACAGTGGACAGGTCATGCCCCTCCCTAGGCCTCGGCTTCCTCTTCAGCACACCTGAAAGTTATGGAGGACATGGGGGCTAACAGGCCACAGGAGATTGCAGACAGGACAGGGGGAGGAGGCTCTGAGGTTTGGGGGCAGGGATGGCTAAGGAGTGTTTCTTGTCCTGGTGATTGGCATTCCACTTTCTTTGGGCTCTTTCCTCTCTGAGGAGAGTGTCAAGCTGGAGAACTGAGAGCCTATCAGTGCGCATGCCCAGACCTCACCTCCTGGGCAGGACACCACCCTCCAGACCTGGTCTTCTATTGCCTGAAGACCTACTGCCCTTTGGGTCACCTGCGTCCAGAGCAGCCAGCAGAGGCTGGCCAAGTTCCCCCCAAGGTCTGGGACCCTCTCTTGAGACTATAAAAAGAAATACCCTTGGGCCTTTGCTTTTTTCCTCTTCCAGGCTGGCAAAGCGCACAGGCTGAGTGCTGAAGAGCGGGACCAGCTGCTGCCCAACCTGAGGGCTGTGGGGTGGAATGAGCTAGAAGGCCGCGATGCCATCTTCAAGCAGTTCCATTTCAAAGACTTCAATAGGGTATGTCCAGGACGGGACAGTGTGCTGGGGACTCACTCCAGACTTTTCCTTCCCCTCGAGTCCCTTAGCTAGTACCAGCAGACTACCCTAGTCAGTTATTTGGGTGCTATGCCAGTGGGGAAAATTAATTTCCCTGAATGACTTGGAAAGTGCGTTCCTCTGAGACTGCAGAGTAGGAAGATAGATCTTGGACTCTTCCTACCTGGAACTTGTAGAAACAGTCCTCAGAAGAGAGAGTCCATGTGGCAAACAGATATCCAAAGACATTTTAACAGAGAGCCCAAAAGATTGGCTAAGACTTTAACATCCTGTGCTGTTTGCACCTCTTTAGTGATCCTCTGAACCAGACTTCCCTGCTGCAGAGACAGGATGTCCTGAGGGAAATGACTAGAGCTAGGGGGTCTCCCAGTAGGAAGCTAGTCCATCCTCCTGCATCTAGGTCTTAGGTTGGCCATTAAGAGATGCCCAGGAGTCCTTTCTGTCAGAGCGCTAACCTGGGTTTGCGTCACTTAACCAGGCTTTTGGCTTCATGACAAGAGTGGCCCTGCAGGCTGAGAAGCTGGACCACCACCCTGAGTGGTTCAACGTGTACAACAAGGTGAGCAAGGTTGTGGGCCTGTTGTGCTCTGTCTCTGTCCATCTCCTTGTGAGGGCTCTGTGGGACTTGATGCTGGGCCTTCCTCACCTACAAGTCCTCCATTCATCCCATTCGTCTCCTTGTACAGTAGAAATTGAAACTAAAACACTTTTGAGATATTTGTGGTTAAAGTAGGCACTAAGAAGGCAAAACCCCAAAAAAGGAAAGGCCATGGGAATTGGGCCTTCTTATTCTTTAATAACTCTAAATGGTTTTGATCTTTCTGGAGAGATCAAAAATGGAAGAATAAAAAATAATAAACTTGAGTTAAGAATACCTATGTATAGCAACCAGATCAGATTGCTTAATGAATTGGTCATTAAATGTCTGCCATGTGCCAAGAGCTGTGCACCACTGTTTATAAAAACATTGAAGGTGAAGAGGCTCTCTCTAAATGGATCATGTAGAGGAGTCAGTGGTAGTTTGGGTTTTGTCTTTAGCTTTTAGGTTGCTCTTGTCATTTGGATGTTAAATTTTTTCCCTAGAGCTGAAGTCACCATTATTTTTGGAAAACATAGTAGACATTGATTTTGCACTCTTGTTACAGATCTGCCAGATAAGCAGTCCCCAGAAAAGATGGAAGTGACCGGCTACTATTCCCAGAGGGACTGTAGTGACCGGCTGCTATTCCCAGAAGAGACAGTAGTGACTGGCCTCTATTCCCATGAGAGAATGTAGTGATTGATTGCTAATTTTTAGGAGAGACAGTAGTGACTGGCTGCTATTCTGCTCTCAGTGGGGCTAAGCCCAATAGCTAGTGACTCTCCTACTCTTAGTAAAGCCTGAACTTCTGTACTTCTATTTCAGGTGCACATCACTCTGAGTACCCATGAATGTGCGGGCCTTTCAGAACGGGACATAAACCTGGCTAGCTTCATCGAACAAGTAGCAGTGTCCATGACATAGACCTTGTCCTTCTTTGCATTCCTCGGGGGAAGGGGGTGACTGAACTGGGAATCCAGGTAGGGAGCTGAGGAGCCTTGGTCCCTGACCGCCAAGAACTGCCACCTTGACCTTGCTGCTTCCATTTAGGGGTGAGTCCTTGCTGTGGAGAGATGCCAGCATCACTGCCAACACCAGGAATTGTTACCTTTCCCTGTGCCATTCTCTCCATCCCTGGGGCTCTGTTACATACACTAATTTGAATAAGCTCTCCCTTTTTCACAACATTCCAGCTACAGTAAAGGTTTTGCTTCCAGCCTGTGTCTTGCTAATTCATTTCCCAAGCAGCTATGACAGAGGGTGAAATAAAGTCCTACCCTATATCCCAGGACCCTAAGGAAAACCCCATCCTGTGTGAGGGAAACACGTGTACTTTTATTCCTCCAATAAAACAATTGTATCCCTTGATCTTAGGCTCTAGAACTTTTTCTATAGGCCAATCCAAATTTGAGCCAGCAGGCATTTACTTAGGTTTTGCTTTGTTTTTGTGTGGTGCTGGGGATTAAACCCAGGGCCTAGCACTTACTGTACCACTGAGTACCACTGAGCAGCACCTCCAGCCAATAGGTTTTTTTTTTGTGTGTGTGTGTGGTACTGGGAATTGAACCCAGGGGCATTCTACCTCCAAGCTATACCCCCAGTCCTATTTTTTATTCTTTATTTTGAAACAGGGTCTCACTAAGTTGTGGAGGGTCTCACTAGGTAGCTGAGGATGGCCGAGAATCCGGATCCTCCAGTCTCAGCCTCCCAAGTAGTGGGATTACAAGTGTGCACTACCACACCTGGCTTGCCAATAGGCATTTAAATGGAAGCATTTACTCTGTCCCAAGACACAGTTCAGGGTGCTGGGAGGAAGGGAAGGAGTCAAACACCTTGCCTTCAGGTTTATTACCATCTAGGGGAATCAAACAGGAAAACTGTGTACTATTACTAGCAGAATTAACTAGTTAATGCCAGATAGCAGGATAAGAAATGAGTCAGGGGAGCACAAAGTGATTCATGGTGACAAAAGTGGTTCTGAGTTATACGAGGCAGAGATAGCTGAGAGGGCATCATGGCCACAGGCAAAGGTGCAGGCACAGGAACCTATGTTTAGAAAGTCAATTTGGGGCCATATTATCTTGTTATGTCACAACCAATTCTATGTGTCAACTTGGCTGGGCCCAGGGGTACCCAGATATTTGGTCCAGCATTATTCTGGGTGTATCAGTAAGAGTCTTTCTGGAAGAGATTGTTTGAATTGGTACTCAGTAAAGCAGATTGCTGTCCCTAATGTGGGAGGCCTGTATAGAGCTGGACTGACCCTCCTCCACATAGAACTGCCTGTATGCCTTGAGCCGGGGTGTTGGTCTCTCCTGCTTTCAGAATCAAACTAAAATGTCCACACTCCGTAGATCTTCAGCCTGCAGGCCTCTGGATTGGAACTTCACTCAGCACCTCTGGGTCTCCAGCTTGCCAACTGCAGATCTTGGGATTTGTCATTCTCCATAGTCATATGAGCCAGTTTCTTAGAAGAAGTCCCCTTCTTTCTCTATGTGAATACTGGTTTCCCTGGAGAACTGTAACACACTAGTTTATAACATCAGAATGGGGTTTCCGTATCCTCATAGCTTTTGCAGTCCTCTAGCAAAGATCTCAGGGCATGCCTGCTTTTACTCCACAAGACAGAGGATACAGGGCACAGTTTAGGAGTTGACAGGCTACATACTCTCTGGGCATATAAGGACTGGTTTGCAGTCAGGTCCCCAGCCAGTAACCCTCTAGGACAGAAGAGGCCCATGATGTGCCATGACCGTGACGGAGGCACTGGGGGAAGTCTCACATTCACCCTGGTGTATGTGCCACACAAATACCACTTCACATGTGCCATGAGTTAAGACAGGGGAACCCTGCTCCTGGGAGCTCATCCATGATGCTAACCTTAAGTACTGCCTGAGTGCTCAGCTAACTGGAAAATGCCAGTTTCTTGAAGCACCGAGCAACATCACAATCCAGTCAGACAAGATGACTAAGCCCCCCAAAGGCCATCAAAGAGGCAGAGGTTGGTGGTTGAGTAATAAGTACATTGCCAAAACGTTATCAGGACCCTTTCCTAAGCTATATGCCAGTAAAGGATAATCAAGACCTATGCTGATGGCAACTTCTCTGCAAAGCTTATCATCAAGATGGAAAGACTCAGACAGTGGTCTCATATCTGTTCTACTTATGACTTAAATTGTTCTGAATGTGCTTTGATCTAATGACTGAGGATCAAGGACAGAAGACACCAGACGTGGAGGTACTGACTACGCTGTTCTCACCTTCCTGCCTCTGCTTATCATGGATTGAAAAATCCCAACTTAATGGATACTGCATTTGTATGAGGCACCTTATCTAGGACAAAGACACAGGCAACACTTCCTAGAAACAAATACCTTTATTCTAATGTTAATCCAAATAGTTGAAATTATAGAGGAGGATATTAAGCAGAGAAGAGATTATGGCAAGGATGAAATCATAAATGAAAGTAAGGCCATTAAGATTCTAAATCAAGAAAAGGCCATCAAAGCCTGGCTACTGCACACCCAGGCTTGTAGGTGGCTACCCCAGTAGGCCTCTGAAATCACATTTGTCACTGCTGGGTTCAGCTGGAAGCTTCTCAGTGCCACCAAGAGCCCCACAGAGAAGGCAAAGGGGCTTACAGTGTCGGGGGCCACTACCAGCATCCCCACTGCTACTTGTTAGATCAGCCAGATTGCCTAATGCAAGCATATCTTGGCTAAGGGTTTACAGGTACTCAGGGGACCAGGCCATTTGGTAGAAACTACAACAGAGACAGCATCCCTTGCCGTCTTCTGGCAGAGTCTGAATGGGCTGAAAGTCAGAATGAAAACCTGGGTTACCCGAAGACAGTCTTGAGATCCCAACCCTTTGGGAAGTTTCCTCTTTCTTACTCAGAATGGGACAACATGCCCAGCCATGCATGAAGATCATCCAAGGACCTCTGTCAGCCCCCAAACCAAATGTCAGGCCTAAAGTCAGTGTCCTTTGGTTAGACAGAGCCACACTGTCCAGCTGGCTGGAGACCACCCCAGATGGCTTAATCCATCAGTAAACTGCAAGCATAAGTGGATGATGAAGATGGCAAAAAATAAAGACAGGGCCCTAGCCCTGGGAAACTAATGTCCTGAATTCCAGACTTCCCCTAAACAGGTATGACCACCAATCAGCTACCTATTAAAGTGTTTGGAAATTAGCCTAAGTTGCTGCCACTTGTGTTAGCCCTACTATCAGTGGTCACACACACACACACACACACACACACACACACACACACACACACACAATTTTACCACCGGGGGGGGGGGGGCAACTCCTCACCAGCAGCCCAATCAAGCACTGTAGCTGTAGCATTTGGCATTTGTGACTGTGTGTGTGTGTTATTCAAATAAAATGAATGCAACCATCCACATTTAATTGTTTAATTGCCTTTTTAAAAGAGTACTGCTACAATTAGGAAGGGAGCATGGAGGCGGAAGGGGGAGTTTAGAGAAGAGAAAAAATATTTAAAAGAGGCAAGTACCATTTTCCAAGTATAAAACTGGTAATATTAAAAGTGATGTGGCAGTATATTCACAGGACTACTTATAATGCAGAAACAAGACAATAGTTTTTGCAGAAGCCAAGATGGCATCTGCTAGCAACATGATAACATCAATAGACACCCTATTTGCTCTGCCACAGACAAGGTAATATGTGCATACACACACAAAATGAAAAGCCTACACAAGTGTTAAGACACACTAAGGCTACAGTCGGTCCCTTTGAAAAACACCATCACCCCCAGCACCAATGCTGCCACAGCACAGAGGAAGTGAGCGGCTTAGGGTCTGGTCCTGGGAAGACTGTAGGGCACATGCTTCTCCATTTCAGTAGCTGGCAAGCCTGGTGCCTGCTAGGTGGCTCTGGGTCCTTGGACCTCCTCCAACATGATCCACGGGAGACCTGGGACAATTCTTACACAGTTCTAACCACATCTACTCTCAAGGAGGTGCCCACCGGTTCAGCGACTGGGAGGGTGTGACTCCCATGTCCTAAAGATCTCACACACATATACCCCCCTCCAACACGCACACACATACTCTCCAACCACTCTTGAACCCCACAACGCTGTAGCCCTGCAATGATATGGCTAGGTAGTCACAGTTACTGGGTAAGAAGTACAGCGCTAAAGAACACTTCCAAAAGACATGCTAAGGAGACTGAGGAAAAGTCTGGTGGTCTTGGCTCTCCTAGCCAGCACTCCCAGTGAGGGTGACTAGAAGCTCTTCTCTGGAGGCTGGATAGTCAGGAGTCCCTGAGAAGGGGAAGGGAGTAGAGCAAAGTGTCCTAAGATCTCTCCAACCCAAATAGAAACCTCAAAGACTGGTCCATTTCCCCTAGAGCCTGGATCAGGAAGAGCACTTCTGGGGAGAAAGGCACATGATATAATGTATTAGAGCAGGACAGTGGCTCAACCTACATCAGGGCCCCCCAAAAGGGAGAAGGGAGTAGGAAGAGGGTGCGGGGTCTGGTCCTATCCCTGCACCACCCTGAGCAACTAGTATTACGAAAGAATTCCAGGCCCTAGGCCATAATGGCTGCTTGCCACCATCTTTCCTATTTCAAAATATGTATCTGATTCTATGTTGCTCTCTTTTAGCTAGGGCCGAGAGTGTCCAGTACCTGAGGCTTAACTGCCATAGTACCTTTGGAAGCTTGAATAAAGGGGGAGTGGGGGAGGAACACACTAATGGAGAGAGAAAATGTTCCCGCACCTTCCTTACACCCACTTAGGGTAAGTCGAGGCAAACTGTGGAGGTGCTGTGAGCGTTTCCTTCAAACAAATATATTCTCATTACATGAAGCTTAAGGCAATGGAGGATGGGAGGATGACCACCAACCATGGTGACACACATTTAAACCTGGATGCTAACCTGTGCTGATATTCAGGAAAATATAGAAAACAGTCTAGCTTCTGCTCATCACCAGCCCAGGAAAGGGCTCAGGGAGGCAGCACCATGGCCAGAAAGTCTGAGGTTCTCTGGAAATCATGTTCTCTTCTTATTTCATGGAAACAAGAACAAACTAATGGGGACATCATTTCAAACAAGCATCTCTAAAGATGGTGGCAGCCAAGTGTCACATGGGGCCTGCAAGCACAGAAGAGGACTAACGGGACACTCCACACCCTGCCATGGGTGCCTGACCAATAGGGAAAACGACCTGATCAACCTGTATCCTGGGAAAATAGGACAATGATTCTAAAAGAAGACATCTGACTTAGTCTTAAGTAGAAGGCTGAGAAAGCCTCCTTCTTAGGATGCACTAATACTACACACCTGTGGGAATACCTGTTACATAAATGCCTGCTACCCTGGCTAGCTGAAACATCTGCCCAGGTAACAAAGAAATGCTTCTGCCATCTCGCAGCTTCCCTATGGAATCAGAACAGGTCAGAGCCGCCACCAAGGACTAAGCAAAGACAAAAGCTAGAGAAGTTAGAGAAGGGAAATGGTTAAAACAATTCCTAGGGTAACATTTATAACAAGGACAGAATCGTTACACAGTGGAATCGTTCAGGGTCTTCAAATTAAAAACCACAAAAGGTAACAAAAGGAAGAACAAAAGTCCTGAGGCTCCAGCTGTCTTAGGGTCTATCTCATGCTCTACGGAGCAGGACCAGATGTCAAGTTGCGCGCAGTCTGTTCTGCGCCCCCAGAACCTTCTGAAGGTCAGAAGCCCCTTGGACTTGAAGGGGCCCAAGCTCAGTGGGGTTTTGGAGAACCATTCATCTGGTTGCCCTGGGTCACAGCATCTGTTGTGTACAGGCTTTCCAAGAAGACTGAGGACAGTTCGGCAACCATATTCCTGTCGATGGTGGTCTGGGCCATGCCATAGATGGCACCCTACAAATCCAATCGAGGAAATGTTATTAGTGGTGACAGGAATAAGGATAAAGCTCGGGTTATGATCCCCTACTCCCCAGTCCTAGCTTTACATAAGCACCCACCTCATTCCCACCCAGGCATCATTCTATCAGAAAAATAGCTGGCACAGTACATTTTTCACAGGTATTTTCTAGTGGGATTTGCTGTTAAACAAACAAAAAAAAAATTCCAGAGAAAATATGTTTATATTGTCTTTTCTGTGTCCAAAAAAATTGTGTGTGGGGGGGGGGGCTGCTGGGGATTGAACCCGAAGCCATTCTACCTCTGAGCTACACCCCTAGCCTTATTTTATTTTGAAATAGGATCTGACAGATTCTCACTAGGTTGGTGAGAGTCTCACTATTTGCTGAAGTTGTCTTCAAACTTGCAATCCTTCTATCTTAGCCTTCCAAGTACTGGAATTACAAGCGTGCACCACCATGCCCAGCTAAAATTTTCTTTTCAAATGGACACTACCAACACAACTATCAGCACTTTCTAATCTACAGGGTGCTTTTTTGCTTTTTTTTCTTTCAGTGGTAATGGATATTGAACCCAGGTACATTGTAGCTCTTAGCTATACCCTCAGCCCTATTTATTCTTTTTTTGAAACAGGGTCTCACTAAGTTGCTGAGGCTATCTTCGAACCTGTGATCATTCTGTCTTGACATCCCAATTACAGGTGTGTGCCACACACTGGGCTACAAGGTGCTTTATACATGGTAAATCTCACTTGACACTTCCAACAGTCCTGGGAATGGATGAGGCATAGATCATCTGCAATAATTAACTAACGAGGAGAGAGGCTTGTGGGTAAGGGATAGGGGCAGGGACAAATTCCAAATTGTCCCTTTCTTCTGGACCCCCACACCAACATCTACACTTCCAAAGGGAAAAAAATCTCCAAGTTTCCTTACCATTCCCGTGGTCTTTGCTTTAGGATTCTTCATGATTTGAGTGACAGATTCCCGGACATCCTTTAAGAACTGGATTGCTACTCGCTTCCGGGTATGTACTAATGTGATGCAGAAGTGAATACTATGGGAAGAGAAACACACACAGAGAAAAAGAGATGTGAACCTTGAGAAAGGAAAAAAAATTGTTCTAAAAGAAAAAAGCCCCCAATACAGGAATTTATTGGTTGCTTCTTCACATGATTTCTGTTTGTTCCCAGTCCTGTGAATCAGGGCTCCCAGATCCCTGGGTTGTAAAGCATGGGCTGGTGTCAGGGCTTCTCAGCATGATCAAGAGGCATTCTAAGAGAATGAATACAGCTGACTGTTCTGTGCCACCCCTCCCTTCAAACTGTCAATCATGACTCCTTCAACCACATGACCACCAATGGGAAAGTTTTATATTACATGATAGGCCCTCATGAGGAGAGGACCACATGTCTAGGGTCTTGTAGGATTTAGAGCAATGAAAATACTAACTCACCCTGGGGGGAGAATAGGGTATAGAGGATTATGAATGGGAAAAGGGAGAATCCAGATGAGATTGGCAATGGCAACCACCTGTGAAAGGTAAGCTATAAACAGATGCTTAACAGACCCATTCAGATGAGGCAGAGGAGTTAATGGCATCATGGAAGACTGTGTTCAAAATCATACTGAACAACACAGTAGCAGGCATAAATGATCAGAAACTCTCTTCAGGATTTTGAACCACATACTGCCCAGGCAACAAGTATCTTACTAGCAATTTGATACCTGTATACAAGATGGGACAGAGAGTATAGAGGCTAGAGAGAGAATAAGGAGAAAATCTCATGACTGACTACTTGTCTCAGGAAGCTGACACTAATTCTGCCAGAGCTAAAAGCTAATGGTCTTGTTCTTTATGTCTAACAACTCCAGGTAGCAAGACAGAAATCCTACAGATAATACCATTGCTACTAAAATGCTGAGTTCTAGCAGTCAAACTGCTATGGAGTGAAGGGAGGGAAAGGGAATCCAAACACACCTGGGTGGGAACTGCAGCTGGTTCAGGTTCCAGCCCTTAGCGGTCATCAAGTTGGACAGTCGGTAGATGTCAAAATCATGGGAGCCCAGAGCAATGACTGACAACTGAGGATTTCCAAAAACAAAGATGCCTTTGATATTTTCCAGTCTGAAAAAAAAGGAAGTTCAGCCACATATATTCCTCTGGTCATTATCTCTAATCCCCCAAAGTCTTCCTTATTACACAACCCAACCTTCTGAGGCTTTGGTCTTCTTCCTTCTACACTTGAGAGCAAGCGAGGGTCAGTCATTCTTATTATACACATCCCCATTAGGGCACGAACCCCATCTAAACCTAATGATCAGAATCACTGACTTCTACCTGTCTACCCAACTCCCAAGTCACAACAGAGAAGGGCCGCATCTCCTCCCACCAGTACCAACTCCTCAGCTGTTGTCCTAAACCGTGGTCTCAGGAAATGCAGCTGGGCCAGGGCTATGAGTGTGGGCCAGGCAGATGCCTTTAGCCAACTAGCAGAAAAAGCAAGAGGCAAGGCAGAGTCCCCATCTTCCACACATACTCTGACTTGAGGAATCGAGCAGTTTTGATGATCTGTTTGGTAGCTTCGACATAGCCGTTCTCACCACAGTGCATCATGGCAGCCCAACAGGCTGCAATGATGCCACCCGGCCGCGAGCCAGCAATGCTTGGGGAAGCGTAGATGCCACCTGGCCAATCAGTGGAAACGAAGAACTGGTACTTCCTGTACTTCTTGTCACTGTACAACAACACTGACGAGCCTTTGGGAGCGTAGCCATACTGAGGGGAGAAGCAGACATGTGAGAGGGTGGCTGTGCCTGGCAGGCCCTGTCCCACAGCACACCACACACAGTAAAGCCTGCTTACTCTTCGGTTTCTCTGATGTTTCCCGCTCAGGTTAAGCATTCAAACTTAGCATGGAAGCGCAGAATGAACTTAAGGGATGGAGGTTAGATTCTCTACATCAGTGAGCCTTTCCCTGAGGCCCAGGGAAGAACAGAGTCTTGCAGCATCATGCTCGGTTAACAGGTTTCCTTCCCCTTCTGTCCAGCATGTGGCTTTCCTTATTTAAAATCTTTCCCTGGGGTGGCATGTCAGGATGGAAACGAGGGTGAGATTCTACTAGAAGCCAGGAAAGAATGGAATCCAAGTTGCTTGGAGAAACTAAAACCACAATCTCACCCCCTTCCCATCATTTTTGCTTAATGTTATACTTCTTCAGAACGCAATGGGGCTCAGAATCTAAAAGCTAGTTAGTCCAGATTGAAAATACACTGTGTAATTGGTTTCCTCATAGAAAATGTGCCCTTCTAATGAACTCTTATAAAGCTAACATAGAACCAATTTCACCCTCAGACTCACAGAGAAATGGTTGGTGAAAGAAAAAGGGCACAGGAGCTGCCTGAGTGGTAAGGCAAAACAGATGCCTTACCTTACTGAAAATTTAGTGATCATTTAGAGTTTGAAAAACACATTGTTACTATATTCTACTTTAAAACATGCTCTGAACATGCAATGAGATCAAGGGACATGTTCCTTAGACTGCTGATACTTCTTCCACATCTGTGTCTTTTCAAGAGTTCCCAATGGATCAAGACTTTGTCTCTGTCCACCAAGGGTGACAGACATAGGTGTTTCAAACACCATAAGCCAGATGCTCTTGAGCATATGGGTGTCCTTTTCCCAAAGGACTCTTCCATCAACACACTCTTGTCACTCAAAGGACTACTCAGAGGCCCTACAGCACAGGAGCTACAGCATTAACAGCCACCCTCTCAGGAACTCCAGTATCAACCCTCACCTCCTCTACCTCCACCTCCACCTCCACCTCCACTTCCATCGATACTAAGGCTCCAGGGAACTTTGTTTCAATGACTGCTAAGCTGGCATATCCCAGTTACATATAGTCAGAGAGCTAGGGAAGTTCTCTTAGTTACCAGGAGACAAGTTATAGGACTCCATTTCACTACTGCTTGTCACCTGAATGGCTGGACTAGTTAAGAGCAAAAAGTCAGATTTAACTTTATACTTTGGGGGAGGGGAAAGAAGTTAATGCTTTAGCCAATTTACTTTGTGGATAATAGTAAAAAAAAATAATAATAATAACAGTATTTATTTGATGACCTCCTTAGCTCACCTTATGGGTATCAGCTGAAATGCTGGTCACACCTTTCACCCGGAAATCAAATGGTTTCTCCAGTGGGTATCCTGCTTTCTCCATAAAGACAATGAGGAAGCCCCCAAGACATGCATCTACATGAAGAGGTATTTTGTATTTGATAGCCAGCTAGTTCCAAAAAACAAAGAACATAAGACAATTTTACTTACAGCTCTATGATAAAAACTTTGCAGGACATGGTGGGAAAGGTGGGCTACAAGTACAAGATTAATCTATACTATATCTCCTATGTCTTAAAAAAGGTCATTTTTGACATTCCTAACAAATCTTATTTTTCAATTATATTTAGCCTTTGAAATAATCCATCCAAAACGTGTTATCTATTTTATATTTAAGTATGGATGACTTCAAACATCCCACACCATCACACAGGAGATGAGCAGAGCTCTGACTTATGTGACCTCTGTAGGGGAGGGAAAGGTCACTGCAAGAGGGGGAGGGAGAGAAGGTGCTGAGGGGCAGCATGTGCAATGCCGCCACTTGTGGGCATGTTCCTAAATGCAGATTACTTCCTCATCTGAATCTACAAGTCAATACTATCTCAGAATATCTAGTTTTAAGACAGGCCTTGTCCATGTATTATCCCTCCCCTAAAGCAGAAGCTAGTGACTTTCAGAGGTTCCACACAGCCTCAGGGCTTACCCTAGGTCTGGTGAGAGCTAGTTATTATCACTGTGGTCAAACCTAAAATCAAAACCTGTTCTATCTGCCAAGTACTACACCACTAGATTCCATTTTATTTTTTTTTATTTTAATTTTTTTTGTGTGTGTGGTACTGGGAATTGAACCCAGAGGCATTCTACCTCCAAGCTATACCCCTAGCCCTATTTTTTATTCTTTATTTTTGAAACAGGGTCTCACTAAGTTGTGGAGGGCCTCACTAAGTAGCTGAGGCTGGCTGTGAACCTTCGATCCTCCTGTCTCAGCCTCCCAAGTACTGGGAATACAAGCGTGTGCCACCACGCCCAGCTTCCATTTTAAAATTTCAGTATAATTGCCATAGTAGCTTGACTTTCTCATCACCTTGGCCACTTCAGAGATAGGATCTATTACACCATGAGGATACTGTGGAGCAGAACAGACGAGCATAGCAGTGTTCTTGGAGATGGCTCTTCTCATTGCCTGGGGATTTAAAATTTAAAAGAAAATGAGAATCTATGTCACAATTACTCTTCTCTTCTGCTGCCAAGAGCAATCTGGACTATAGATTAGTATTCTGTATCCATTAAGGCCCCCCTGTCACAGCAGCGAGGGGAAGACTGCCTCCCACCATAGAGCAGAATAACCAGATGCAGAAAGGTCCATTCGGGGAAACTGTGGAAGATCACAAGAATGATACAATCACTCCGCAAGTGAAAACAACATTGAGCTAAGAGGCAAAAGAGCCAAATGTTGAGTCCCAGCTTCCTAATTTACTAAGCAATGAAACTCTGACTTAACCTGGTAAAGCACGTAACCACACAGGATGTTTCTTCATTTATGAACTGCAATAATTTGTCAGCTTCAATAACCTCTTTGGACTGTTCTAAGACTCTTCAAATGTGGTTCTGATAGCAAATTTGATTCTTATAGCACTAGAAAGTTCTACAACACAAATGTAGGTCCTAAAAACAATCACAAGTATGGTAACAATGGTACTAATTCAGGCCTATCAAAACCACAGTTGAGTCTTACAGTAAGTTCATTCATGCTCATTTTATAAATCTAGGTCCTTAAGGTTCCAAATTAATGGTGGGTGATCTGCCTCTGAGATTTCATACATCTGTGGAAAGATGAAGTGCAGTCCATGGGCACTGCCAGTGGCAGTTGTGGTTGCTCTGGCTGCTGCAGCGTCTGGACGTTGGAGCCCATCTGTGGCTGGGAAAGCAGTCCACCTGGACACATTCTACCTGTCTTGCCTCCAGAGGACTCACCCGCACATCCACCTCCATCATCTTGTTCAGTGGGACCGACACAATCTTCATCCCAAAATAACTGGCTGCTTTGTCAAAGGCAGCATGGGCACTTTTAGGAGCAACACTATAAGACAGGAAAGAGACTAATGAAACTCGGACCAAAATAGGACTTAAGAGAAAACACAGCAGCTAACCTAAATCATCAGGAATAAATTACTGATTATTTTTCCTCAAACTAATTGTGTTTATACTGTTTTCATTTTTAAGTATAAACAAAAAAGAATCAAATGATTTTGTGTGTGTGTGTGTGTGTGTAGAAACCTTATCGCTACTACTTAGAAAATCATTTTAGCAACAGGAAATAGAACTCAGAAGTAATTCTATATGGAGAGATTCAAAGCATAAATTAGGCCTGACAGGATAAAGTCCAGGAACAAAGGGTTTGGGTCAGAGTGGTGTAAGGCAAAGCTTTCTATAAATGTTGGCTATCCAAAGGCATCTCAAGAACACAACACTTCCTGATACAACACATGTTGCAGCAGACATGTAAGGCTGCTGGCAGGGATGCTAAAGCAGCAGTCAAGGATCAGGTCTCTTCCAACTCTGAAAGATCACAAACCTTTGAGAAACTAAAATCCTCATTTCTTCACACACTTGGGTATAGTATTTCAAACAGTATTAAAAGAAAATACAAGCCAGGCATGGGGCTCATGCTTGTAATCCCAGCATTTGGGAGGTTGAGACCGGAGGATCTGGGTTCGCGGCCAGCCTCAGCTACCTAGTGAGGCACTCTGCAACTTAGTGAGACCCTATTTCAAAATAAAAAGAATAAAACATAGGGCTGGAGGCATAGCTTGGAGGTAGAATGCCCCTGAGTTCAATCCCCAGTACTTGGAAAAAAAAAAAAAAAGAGAGAAAACAGAGTAATAGGTACATATGGGAATTTAAGTCACAGGTACATAAGGGAATCACTCTATTCCCTTTAAAAGAAAAAAATCTCTATAGAAGTACCATGTACTACATATGAAGCAAGAATGGCAGGCTGATTTGTTGCATCTGGCTAAGTATGAGTCACAGCCTAAGGCCATGTTCAAAAAACTCCTTAGTCACTGATGCTTTCAGAAAAAAGTTAACCCAAGGAAATGGTCTAGAAAAAAAGATGTAATCAAACACCAAAATTATGTCCACTGGTGGTAACCTGAGTTCATCTCAAAAAAGAATTTTTTTTAAAAGTTTTCCTACCAGAAACAGCCCTCAGATTGAAAATTTTCCTAGGAAGCATCTGAGGCAGCCGAAAATAAAGATACTTTCACTGAATTAAGATAAACAGAAATTCTCTTTAGGTTCCAAATGACTTATAATGAAAATCAGGATTCAAATAATAGGATATAATAGGATTCAACTCTGTCACTTTTGGAAAGAGGATTGTGTGTGTGTGTGTGTGTGTGTGTGTGTGAGAGAGAGAGAGAGAGAGAGAGAGAGAGAGAGATAGAGAGAGAGAGAGAGAGAGAGAGATAGATAGATAGATACTGGGGATTGAACCCAAGGGCATTCTACCTCCAAGCTACATCCCCAGTCCTATTTTTTATTCTTTATTTTGAAACAGAGTCTCACTGAGTTGCAGAGAGCCTAACTAAGTAGCTGAGACTGGCTGCAAACCCGGATCCTCCGGTCTCAGCCTCCCAAATACTGGAATTACAAGTGTCCGCCACCACGCCTGGGTGGGAAAGAGGATCTTATTCTTGCTAATAGTATATGCTACATACAAACTTGCAGAGTTGGTAATGGTCTATCAAAACTGGCTAATCCACTTAGAATTTTGCTGAATGTGAAAGGATAAGGGCAAGAGGGGCCAGGACAGGGGGAAAGAGAACTGGAATTACTGGAAGAGAAACAGTAGGGAAATAGATTATCAGGCTCAGTTTTGTACAGCAGTATTCCAAATGGATAATCTCAGAAGGCAACAGACACACATACATACATTTCTGGAACTTTGATCCCCTTCTCTAAGGCCATGTCTCGATAAGCTTTGCAGGCCATCAGGATGCTTTCAGTCCCCCCCGAAGTCACCTATAATAAAGAAGAGATGCCATCTGTAGGGGGAATTAGGGGCAGATAACAACACAGATAGTCTGCCCTGATCTTGACAATGTTTGATGCAAAAACAGATGAAGACTTGGATACATGCTGCAGGACAGCTACTGCTATGTCTCCAAGAAGGAAAACTTAGTTTTGTTGCTAAGCCCAATCTTAGTTCAAAAGAAGTATGAAAAACTACCAAATAAGAATGAACAAGTGTTCAGCACTGTATAGACAAATGCACGCTTACCCAGACCCAACCTGTTTACAATTCATGTACATTTCTATATCAATTCATCCATTTTCAGATATTTATGCCATTCAAAAGTATTAAATTACTGATTTTTTTTTTCAGTGCTGGAAATTAAACCCAGGGCCTGTATATGCTAAGCACACATACTACCACTAAGTTATACCCTCAACCCAGGATTATTGATATTAATTTAAAATTTCAATGCCTGTTAGAGAGTGTGAAATTGTGAAGTTATAATTCTAGTAAACTATGCAATACATTGAAAGATCAGGAAAGACATTCGGACTTCCCAAAGTGAACTTATGGTTTTGAGAAATTCGAAAAACAGAAAAAAGCAGAAGTTTCTACTTAGAAGTTTGTAGCCTTACTTCTCTGAAGCCAAAACAAAAACCCTATTTTTTTCTTTTTTTTTTTTTTTTTTTTTTTTTTTTTTTTTTTTTTTTTTTTTTTTTTTTTTTTTTTGCGGTACTGGGGATTGAACTCAGGGGCATTCTACCTCCGAGCTACACCCCCAGCCCCGTTTTTTATTCTTTATTTTGAAACCGAGTCTCACTAAGTTGCAGAGTGCCTCACTAGGTAGCTGAGGCTGGCCGCGAACCCGGATCCTCCGGTCTCAGCCTCCCGAATGCTGGGATTACAAGCGTGCGCCACCACGCCCGGCT
>PVLC010003349.1:73656-98860 GCA_004027655.1 Graphiurus murinus | reverse complement strand
TTTACTCAGCCATAAAGAAGAACAAAATCATGTTATTTGCAGGGAAATGGAGGCAACTGGAAAACATTATGTTAAGTGAGATTAGCCAGTCACAAAGAGTAAAGAAGCATATGTTCTCCCTAATATGCAGATGCTAGGGAGAAGATGGGGCATAAGAGGGTCTCCAGATGAAAAAGGAGAGACCCTCAAAAGCAAAGAAGTTGATTTAACCGAAGGGGTTGGAGGGGGGGCTCACTAATGTATATCAAGGTCACTCACTAAACTGAACTTGAGAGGGAGAGAGGGCTAGGGAGCAGAGTGGGAATTTGGGGAAGGGGTCAAATGAGAATTGTGAGCACATATATCGTTATCAATTTGTACCTAACAAAGATATATGCTTACAATGTATGAATAAAAATAAAAATTAAAAAAATATGGATGTTTTAACAACATTGATTCTTCCAATCCAAGGACATGGGATAGATATCTTATCCTTTTTCTGTGTCCTCTTCAATTTCTTTCATCAATGTTTCATAATTTTCATGGTAGAGATTTCATCTTTTTGTTTAAATTTATTCCTAGGTGTATTTTGTAGCTATTTTAAATGAGATTGTTTGTTTTATTTATATTTTTGGCCAGAAATAACTAAAGTACAGTATTGATGTCTTTCACTTCTTTCTCTTGCCTGAATGTTTGGGCCAGGGCTTTCAACACTGTGATGAATGAAAGTGCCCAAAGTGGGAATCCTTGTCTTTTTCCAGATCTTAACAAAAAAAGCCTTCAGCTTTTCCCCATTCAGTATAATGTTAGCCATTGGCTTATTATATATAGCCTTTATTATGTTGAGGTATATGCTGTCTGTACTTAAATTGTTCAGTGTTTTTTTTTTTAATCAGGAAGAGATGTTGAATTTTATCAAATGCCTTTTCAGTATCTTTTGAGAAGATATGATTTTTTTTCTTTTATTGATGTGGTATATAATATTTAGTGATTTGCATATGTTGAACCACCCCCACATCCCCAGGATAAATCATATCCCCATTTGCTCATGGTGAATAATATTTTGTTTGTGTGTATGGTACTGGGAATTGAACCTAGGGGCATTCTGCCTCTGAGTTACACCCCCAGCCCTATTTTATTTTTTATTTTGAAACAGGGTCTCACAAAATTTGATTCAAACCTGCAATCCTGTCTTAGCCTCCCAACTACTGGGATTACATGCATGCACCACCATTCCCAGCTAAATCATATTTTTAATGTGTAGTTGGATTCTGTTTGCTAGTATTTTGTTGAAGATTTTTGCATTTGTGTTCATAAAGGATTTTGGCAGTTTTCTTTTTTTGTTGTGTCCTTATCCGGTTTTGGAATCAGGGTAACACAGGTCCAGTAGAATATCTTTGGAAGAATCCTCTCACATTTTTTGGAAGTAATTTTAGGATAATTGACATCAGTTCTTTAAATGCTTGGTAGACCCCTGGCAGTTGCTATCTGCATATATGAGCAATTATACTGACTCTTTTGCTATGGCTACATTGGCGTCTCGAAGTCTGGAGATTTCCCCTAGGATGCGTAGATGAAAGACCCTCCTACTTCTTAGAAAGTAAATATATGACCCTAAAGGAGTATGGTTTTATGACTCTAGAAAGATTGCTTTACCAGGCTATGTTAAGAATGTGGGCTATACATGTAAAACAAAGAAGTGGTGCTGTTTGTGATCTGATAATGATTGATATCTCATAAATGTCTATGTAACCCTGTTGTACTCAAGAAATGTATAAAAAATCTATGCCGAAAATATAAATAAATTTAAAAAAAATTGCTTGGTAGAACTCACAGTAAAGTCATTTGATTTCTGGGATTTCCTTTGGGAAACTTTTTATTACTCAATCTTATTACTTGTTATTGCTCTATTCTGGTTTGGATCTAAATGTTCCCCCAAAGCTCATGTGTTGAAGTACTGGTTCCCAATGCAGCCATGTTCAGAGGTGGAGCAGTTGGGAGGTGGTTGGATTATCTAGGCTCTGAGCTCATGAATGTATTCATCTATTCATGGATTCATAGTTTAATAGGATACTGGGAAGTGGTGGAAACTTTAGGAGGTGGAGCCTCATTGAATGGATTTAATCTCCAGTACATCACACACAAACATACACACACACACACACACACACACACACACACACATGCACACACAATTTACAATCATATTTCTTTTTTTTTTTTTTTTTGCGGTACTGGGGATTGAATTCAGGGGCATTCTACCTCCGAGCTATACCCCCAGCCCTATTTTTTTTTTTTTTTTTTTTTGCGGTACTGGGGATTGAACTCAGGGGCATTCTACCTCCGAGCTATACCCCCAGCCCTATTTTTTATTCTTTATTTTGAAACTGAGTCTCACTAAGTTGCAGAGTGCCTCACTAGGTAGCTGAGGCTGGCCGTGAACCCAGATCCTCTGGTCTCAGCCTTCCGAATGCTGGGATTACAAGCGTGCGCCACCACGCCCGGCTTACAATCATATTTCTTTGTTGAATGATCCCTGGCTCATTCTACAGCGGCCTTCTTTATCTCTTTTTACAGCTCTTAAAGTCTGTTTTTGAGATATAGCTACTTCTGCTCACTTTAGGTTTCCATTTGGTTGGAATAGCATTGTCCATCTTTTCATCTTTTCAGTCTGTGTATGTTTTTACTGGTGAGATGGATTTCCTGTAGGCATCTTTGTTTCATTTTGTCCATTCAGCCAGTCTGTATCTTTAATTAGAGAATTCAACCCATTTATATTCTAGGTTATTGACAGGTAAAGACTTCCTCCTGTCATTTTGTTGGTTTTCTTCTAGTTCTTTTGAAGTGTCTTTGTTCTTTTCTTCCTCTCTTCTTCATGTTGTGGCATGATGATGGTTTACTGTATGAATAACATTTTATTCTTTTCTGTTTCTCTTTTATGTGTCTGCTCTTCTAGTGGGACTTATACTTTCACATGCTGTCCTGATGACAGTTATCTTTCTTTCATTTCTGGATGTAAGATCCTTTTAAGCATCTTTTGTAAGGCTAGCCTGGTGGTCATGAGTTCCTTTAGTTTTTGCTTGTCTTGGGAGAATTTTGTTTCTCCTCCATTTTAAAAGGATCTTCTTGTTTGGTATAATATTACTAGTTGGCAGTTATATTGTTTCAGGTCTTGGAATACATCATTTCATTCCTTCCTGGCCTGTAGGGTTCCTCAGAAATCAGCTGTTAGTCTAATGGTGATACACTTTAATGTATACTTTTATTTTATTTTATTTTTTTTGCGGTACTGGGGATTGAACTCAGGGGCATTCTACCTCCGAGCTATGCCCCCAGCCCTATTTTTTATTCTTTATTTTGAAACCGAGTCTCACTAAGTTGCGGAGTGCCTCACTAGGTAGCTGAGGCTGGCCGCGAACCCGGATCCTCCGGTCTCAGCCTCCCAAATGCTGGGATTACAAGTAATGTATACTTTTCTCTTGCAGATTTTAGTAGTTTTTCATTGTCTTGTGCTTTTGACAGTTTGAATATAATACGGTTGTGGTAAATCTTTTTTGTCACAGATTGGATTCCTATAAGCCTACTACACATAGATGTCCTTATCTTTTCCACAATTAAAAAAGATTTCTGTGAGCCAGGTGTGGTGGCGCACACTCGTAATCCCAGCATTTGGGAGGCTGAGATGGGAGGATCCAGGTTTGCGGCCAGCCTCAGCTACCTAGTGAGGCTCTCCACACCTTAGTGAGACCCTGTTTCAAAATAAAGAGTAAAAAAAAAATAGGGCTGGGGTATAGCTCGGAGGTAGAATGCCCCTGAGTTCAATCCCCAGTACCAATAAATAAATAAATAAATAAATAAATAAATAAATAAATAAATAAATAAATAAATAAAATATTTCTGTGGATAGTTGAATAGTTTTGCTGTACCATTAACTTTTTTCTTCCTTGCTTTCAGGCATTGTGAAAATGTGGACATTTATACATTTAATGCTGTCTCAAAGGTTTTGAATACTGTCTTCATTCCTTCTAATTCTTTTCTTTTTGTATATGTGTGTGCCTATGATATTCAAATTCATGTATTCCTTATCCCACTTGAACTAGTATATTGTTGAGGTTTTCCACTGTGTGTGTGTGTGTGTGTGTGTGTGTGTGTGTGTGTGTGTGTTACTAGGGATTGAACACTCAGGGGTGTTCTACCTCTGAGCTACACTCCCAGGCTTTTTTATATTTTAATTTCAAACAGGGTCTCACCAAGTTGCTAAGGGTCTTGCTAAGTTGCTGAAACTGTCCTTGAACCTGCAATATCCTGCCTCAGCCTCCCAGGTACTGGGATTACAGGCATACACCACCACACCCAGTTTCCACTGTATTTTTTTATTTGACTTATTGAGCTCTTCATTTCTAAGATTTCTGTTTGGCTACTTTCAAATCTCTCTCTGCTCAATTCCTCCTTCATATTCTGCATTTTCTTCCTAATTTCATTCCACTGTTCATCTGTATTCTCTTAGATCTTACTGAGCTTTTTTATGATCATTGATTTAACATTTCTTAGCAGACATTTCATCCATATGCATTTCTTTGGGATCTATTGCTATAGAGTTATTATATCCTTTTGGAAGTATCAGATTACCTTGTTTTTCATAGTTCTTGTGCTCCGGAGATGATCACATCTAGTGGGTCAGGTATCTCGATTACTTTTATGAGATTGCCTTCATAGTAAATGACCTTCCCTGGAGATATGTAGGAGGCGTCTGTTTTTTATTTAATGTTGGCTTTGATTCGAGGTGGGCACCATAGTTTATATTCTCTATAGCTTCTTTGACTGTGATTAATGACATTGGGTACCGTGGCTGGGTTAGATCTACTGTGTCCATGGGCTATATAAGTGTGGGGCTTCTCTCTCACTTCAGGCTGGTGTGGTGCTACACCAGTGGTTGTAATGTGCTCTTAGCATGCTACTCTTGCAGCGGGAGTGGTGGCCCCTACTAGGTGATGGCAGTTTCCTGGGGCACTGTTGATAGCTCAGAAGTGGTGAGGGGCCTGAAGTATTTTTCCTCTAAGCAACTAGTGGACGTTCCCCAATGCCGCAAATGGAGAGGCCGTGGCACCCATGACATTAACCCCTCTGTGGTGCCTGCACCCAGCCCTGATAGCATGGTGTGGTGAGACAGGTGGGAGGCAGGGACCACATGAATTTCAGTGGCAGCAGGAACCGTGATGTCCCTCCATGATGGTGGCAATGCACAGCCAGGAGGAGGGCTTTGACTGGTGCTGAGCAAAGCCCTCTCTGCCCTCTTCAGCCATTTTGACTCTGAGGTGTAGTCAGTGCCCCCCCCTCCTTTTAGCTGTAGCACGTACCTGGGGGCAGGTTGACAGCAAGTTCATGTAGTAGCTCAATGACCTCCCAGTATGCTCCTGAGGCAGGGTAGTAGTGGGACCCAGGGGGTTTTCTCTGGGTCTGTCAGTGAGATACATGAGCACTGATAGTGGAACCTGCGTGGGCACCTGCCTTTGTTCCTGGTGCTGGCACGGGTCCACACGGCTTGGCTTGGTCTCCAAGTGCAAGCACACTGATCTCCAGGATCTTGAGGGTGGCATCTTCCATTTTCCTCTGTATCATCATGCCCACTCCTTCACTGCAGGGTGCCCATTGGGCACACAGTCACTCTACTTGGCCAATGTGATGTCACAGGGCAGCCACCCCCAAGAGAATGTGGGGGACTATCTCTGGAGCTTGGCAACGGGAGCACACAGGGGCCTCTGACCCCCAGAGCAGTCCCCACTTCGACAGCAGCTCCCTCTCTAACTGGCTTTTGGCTCCGGCATCCTGGGTGTTTGCTGGGAGATGATGTGAGGCCCTTTTCCAAAGCGAGGCTGTCCTGCAGATTCCAGGTTATTTATCTTCAGTGGCTGCAAGCCTGCAAGGATTGTGGAACTTTCCAGCAGCTAGGATTGCCAGCATCTACACCCAGAGAGTTTTCTGGGACTCTCTCTTTCACCCTTACCTCTACAATTTTGTTTATCTTTCTCTGTTATTGTCCCCAGTCTCTGAATCTTCCATAGTTTCAGTCCCTCTCTTTCTGATTTCCAGGGTTTTTTTTCCCCATGAGCAAACATCTTAAAATACACACAGTTCTTCTTTGTGGAAGAGGAACTAAGTGCTAGGTACATCTATTCAGCCAACTTGGCTCTGTCCTGAAAAGTTCCTTCTCCTCGTCCTCCTCCTCTTCCTTGTCATCCTCCTCCTCCTCCTTGTCCTTGTCCTCCTCCTCTTTTTTTTTTTTTTTTTTTTTTTTCGGTACTAGGGATTGAACTCAGGGGCGTTCTACCTCTGAGCTATACCCCCAGCCCTATTTTTTATTCTTTATTTTGAAACCAAGTCTCACTAAGTTGGGAGGGCCTCACTAGGTAGCTGAGGCTGGCCTCGAACCCGGATCCTCCGGTCTCAGCCTCCCGAATGCTGGGATTACAAGCGTGCGCCACCACGCCCGGCTGTCCTCTTTTTTTTTTTAACTGAGGATTGTATCCAGGGGTGTTCTACCTCAGAGATACACCCCTAGCCCTTTTTATCTATTTTGAAACAAGGTCTTGCTAAGTTGCTGAGGCTAGCCTCGAACCAGCAATCCTCCTGTCTCAGCCTCCCAAGTACTGGAATTATAGGCATGTACCACCACACCCGGCTCCTGAAAGTTCTTGTGTGTGTGTGTGTGTGTGTGTGTGTGTGTGTGTGTGTGTGTTAATGGGATTGAACCCGGGGGCATTCTATCTGTGAGCCATGCCCCCAGTCCTATTTTATATTTTTTATTTTGAAACAGGATCTCACCAAGTTGCCTGTCATCCCAGTATTTGGGAGGCTGAGGCATGTGCCACAATGCTCGACTTCTTGGTTGCCTTTAAACGTACAGATATAATATATATGTGTACTTTCACATTATCCAGGTTAATAACATTTATAACTCCATCCTCTAATCAAATTCACATATTTCTAGCTTTGTCCCCAGGTTGATTCTAAAAGCTGAAAATCATTTGTGTTCATACTGCTGATTGCTAATTGCAGAACCACATTGATTATTAATGTGTCATTTCCTGGAGTTTCTAAGAAAATAGAACATTTCCCTCCACCACCTTCTGTCCACAGGATACAATCCGAATTATCTCTGCACAGCTGTCATGCATAGACTTCTTTTCATTGCTCTCCTAAGATATACCATCTGTTTCCTCATGAGCATATCTCCTCCTCCTCCTCCTCTTCCTCCTCCTCCACCACCACCACCTCATTTACTTTCTCATTTTGCCAGAGCACATCCTTCAGAAATTTCTCTAAAAGTGTGTAGAAAATGTAAACTGCCGAGTCTTTGCCTTGTCTAAGAATGTCTTTATTTTGAACTGATACTTGACTGAAATGTTCTTAAGTACATCATTTTAGTTTGAAAGTCACTTTTACTTAAAATTTAGGATGAAGCCAGGCATGGTGGCACATGCGTATAATCCCAGTACTTGGAAAGCTGAGACAGGGTCACAGGTTTTAGGTCAGAGGGCAAAAACTTAGTGAAACCCTATTGCAAGACAAAAAAAAAAATAAGATAAAATGGGGCTTGGGATGTAGCTCAGAGGTAGAGTATCCCTGGATTCAATCCCCAGCACCACACACACATAAAAAAAACCCTTAGGATGCAAATGCATCTAGTATTTATATCGACAATTCAGAAATCAGGCTGATTTTAATTCCTTTTTAGATGATGTGTTCTTCTGTGTGGTAGTTTTTTCTATTTCTTTTGAACAATTGCTTTTAAGTCACAGACTTGACTTAAATTTCTGTTGGTCCTTGGTTGTTAGGTTAAAAGGCTGACTGGCAAGCAGGGCTTACTTCCTGGCAAGAAACTGTCAGTATCCTTACTTTTTCCCATTTCTTTAGAAAAATAGCCTCAGTTTTGTTTTGCTAGATGATTAAACCCTCGAGCAGTTCTCTGAGCTGGAGTTTGGAAGCAGAGCACAGGGACTGGATGGCTTCCCCTCCCCTCTTATGTCTTCTGAAAGCTATAGACGTGGAACCCAAGAACTCTTCAGTCCTTGTGGTGATGTTAGCCGCCTCATCAAGGTATAAGAGCTGCTGAATGCTTTCTGGGCTCCAGGTTCCTCTCATCTGCCTCCATCAGTCCACTCTCGCTGTCTGCCAGAAATTCCTTGTGGCAGACGAGAGTCTTTTGTCCCTCAGTGCCCCCATTCTGCTCTATTCAAAGTTGTGGGTTCTTGCCTTTTACATTCCTTTATTATCATTTTAATGGGATTTTGATGGGGAGAAGATAGACATGTATGCTCATTTCCCAACTTTTAACACAAATTCTGGAGGATTTGGGGGGAATAGCTCTGTGTGTGTGTGTGTGTGTGTGTGTGTGTGTGTGTGTGTGTGTGTGTATGTGTGTGGCATTGGGGATTGAACCCAGGGGAGTTCTGTCTCCAAGCTACACCCCTAGCCCTTTTATTTTAAAACAGGGTTTTGCTAGGTTGCCTTGAGTCTTGCTAAGTTCCTGAGGCTGGCCTCGAACCTGTGATCCTCCTGTCTCAGCCTCCTAAGTACTCGGATTACAGGCACATACCATGCCTAGCTGGGAAATAATTTTTATACGGATATAATTTCAAATTTCCAAAATCATTTTGCTTCATTTGTTTTATCATCCACACAAGAACACACTATCACACACTCATACAAATGTATATGCACATATGTTCTTTGGAACATTATGAAAGTACATTAAATCATCATATATCCTTGCTCTTAAATATTTGAAGTATATGTTTCCTAAGAATTAGACATTCTCTTAAACAATTTTCAAGATAAGGAAGTTAGTTTATATGATACTATCTAACCATAGTCCATATTCAAATGTTAATTTTCATAATTTTTTTGTGGTACCCTGGTTGAACCCAGGGACATTCTATCTTTGAGTGGCACCCCCAACCCTATTTCATTTTTAATTTTGAGACAAGGACTCACTTAAGTTGCCAAGGGCCTCACTAAGTTGCCAAGGCTGGCCTTGAAGCTGTGATCCTCCTGTCTCAGCCTCCCAAATACTGAGGTTACAGGTGTGTGCCACCACACCTGGAAATCTTCATAATATTTTTCTATAAAACTCTTCTTGTCCAGGAACAAACTCAGAATTTCACACATTACATGTAGTTGTCATTGTCTCTTTAATGTAGAACAGTTCTTCTGCCTTTGTCACAACCTTGATATTGTTGAGGTCATTGTTTGCAGAATGCCCCTTTGTTTTGGGTTTCTCTAATATTTACTTATATGATTCAAATTTACTTGTGTATTTGGTCTAGAATATATTAATGATACTGTTTCCTTTGTGGGTGTCCTCTCAGGAACCATACAATGTCAGTCAGTCATATTCCTGGTAACATTTACTTTTTCTTTTTGTGTGTGTGATACTCGGGATTGAACCCAGGGGCACTCTGGCTCTGAGCTATCCCTTCAGCTGTTTTTATGTTTTATTTGGAAACAGGATCTTGCTATGTTGCAAATGCTTCATTAAGTTGCTGAAACTGGCCTAGAATCTGAGATCCTCCTGTCTCAGTCTCCCAAATACTGAGATTACAGGCAAGCACCACCATGCCTGGCTATGACATTAACTTTAATCACTTAAATTGGTGTTTGCAGAGTTTTCCCTCTATGAAGCTACTATTTTTCCTTTGTTAGTAATAAACTACTCATGAGGAGATCGGGACTGAAGGGTGGGGATGTTTTGAGCACATTTGAGGAGGAAGGAAGCAGTGGAGAAGCAGAGTTAGGGAAGATAATGGAGAGCATGAGATCCTGGAGGTTAGAAAGTACAAGTGTCAAGCCAAGCATGGTGGTGCATGAAACAGGAGGATCACAGGTTCGAGGACAGTCTCAGCAAGTAGTGAGACTCTCATCAACCTAGTGAGACTGTTTCAAAAATAAAAATAAAATAGGGCTGGGGGTGTAACTCAGAGGTAGAATGTCCCAGAGTTCAATCCCCGGTACCACTCCCCCCCCCAAAAAAAAAGGAAAAGAAAAAAGAAAGTAGTGCCATTGTGAGCATGAATCAGAGCACTAGTGCTCCCAAGAACAATGCGTCCTCACATATTCATCAGGGACTCTGGCTATGAGTCACAGATGATTCACATTCCTTTCAATGCCTTTAGAATCTTGTGTACCTCTGAAAACTGGATGTGGGGGTGACTGGGCAGAAGAACTGGACAGGTGAGGGACAGCGGAAGGGGGTCACTTTTTATTCTATTTTCTGTATAACATCTGAATGATGAGCCTTTTGGTTATATTACCTATTATAACTATAAATTAGAAAAGAAAGTTCTCCTGATCATTCTGAGAAGTACTTGGTAATTTTTTCTGTTCACAATTTTTGGGGGGTAGAGGTAGAGGGGATAGAACCCAGAAGCATTCTACCTTCAAGCTACACCCCCAGCCCTTTTTATTTTTTGTTTTGAAACAAGGTCTCACTAAGTTGCTAAGGCTGGCCTCAAAACTGCAATCCTCCTGTCTCAGCCTCCCATATGCAGGGATTATAGGTATGTGCCACCATGCCTGGTGAAATTTTGAAAGATAGTCTTGCTAAGTTCTTGATGATCTCAGTGAGTTGCTAAGGCTGGCTTTAAACCTGTGATCCTCCTGTATTAGCTCTAAGGAATGAGATAATAAGGGTATACCACCATACCCAGCTAATGCCTAATTTTTAAATAAACTTTATCTTGGAGTAATTTTAGATTTATAGAGAAAAATTATAAACCTAGTACAGAGAATTCTGTTAGACCCTTTACCTAACTTCCTCTAATATTAATATCTTACATAACCATATATCCTGTATAAAACTAAGACCCAACTATTGGTACATGACTATTTATGAAACTCCAGACTTTACTTGGAATTCATTAGGTTTTTCTCCCTAATGTTCTTTTTTCTCTTCTAGGATCCTGTTCAGGATACCACAGTGTATTTAGTTACAGCATTATTTTATTTTTGTGGTACTGGGGATTGCACTCAGGGGCATTCTATCACTGAGCCATGCCCTCAGCCCTATTTTTTATCAACCTCCCAAGTACTGGGATTACAAGCTTGTGCCACCACACCTGGCTGTGTTATTTTAATTATAAGAATTTATCTAGAAAGAAAATTAAATAATTTATCCAGTGCTTCTTAGAGAACAAATTAAAGAAAAAATATATTTTTCTCTAAAATACTTGAATGTTGATACTATCCAAATCTAGCCTTTTAATAAATAATATTGGTCTAATATTTTTCCAGGAAAATCTGCCCTAGTACAGGGAGAGAGGGGGCAAGGGAGGGAGAGGAGAGAGGAGAGAAAGTGATGGAGAGAGAAAGAAAATAAACCTATGGTTTTTTAGGTACTTCAAAACTGTTTAGGGAATTGTGCTTATCTTGTTTTATGGTTATTTGCTTGAAAGACAATTAGAACTGTGACATTTTTTAAAAAGAAAATTTGAAGGTTCCTAAAACAACTACCATTATCCTTTGGCTTATTTCACTTTCTGGGTGGTAGAAATACAATGTGGTAAATATTTTAGAAATGTTCCTTCAAATTTATTCATTATTCATTCAACATATTTTCAACAGATATTTGCTGAATGCCTACCGCATGCCAAGCACTGTTTTATTTTTGTTTTTGGTACTGGAGATTGAAGCCAGTGGCATTCTATCTCTGAGCTGTACCTCCCAGCCCTACTTTTATTTTTTAATTTGAAACAGGGTCTCACTAAGTTGCTTAGGTTGGCCTGGAACTTGTGATCTTACTGTCTTGGCCTCCCAAGTACTAGGATTGCAGGTGTATGCCACCATATCTAGCTCAAGCACGGCTTTCAGCCAGTGGGACTCAGTGCAGAGTGGACATCCTGATTGTAGAAGATGGATGGAGGGAGGAAGGAGGAGGAAAATGAAGGCCAGGTACAGGCACACCTTCCCTGTGTGTTTCCCTGGAGGAGGAGGATTCTAGAGCAAGGTGCTTGGGCTTGGAAACACTGCTGAGTAAATCCAGTTCATCCACGTGGGCTTTGTTCTCAGGCCATAGCTTTCCTCCTTAGCAGGTTAGGCCAGAGCTAACCTGGCACTTCCGGACTGTGTTATTCTCACACTGGGGTCCAAACCATCACTTTTTAATCCTTAGCTGATAACTGGCTTGCTGTGCCAGACTTCTCTTTCCTTTATGACAAAATCTCTCTCAGGGGTACCACTGTTCATTTATGAAGTATGACTATTGTCTGATCCTCATCTCTGTTCCTGGAAACCCCTCTACTCATTGGCCCAAGTGTACCAGACATTCATTCAGCTCAGTTTTTATTAGCACCTAGTATTTGCCAGGCAATGTGCACAGCTGTGTGAGTGTAGAATAGAAAACCTCACCGGGCCCATGAGATGAGCTTTTCATTTGTCTTAAATTGCCCCTCAGCAGTGTAGATATCAAAGACTGGAATCTAGTGGTAGAAAGATGGTGTTTAAATCTACCCATGAGAAACTTCAGGCCCCAGCCCCAAGTCAGCAAGACTGCTCAACTATTTTTCTTTTTCTTATAAGATAGAGAAAACTTAGAATGTGCCAGTGAAAGCCTGTCTGTTATCCAAAGGTAATTTGTTTATACCAGACCCAATAATTAGCTATCAGAAAACAAGCCTCAGCTGGGCATAGTGTGGCATATTGCTATAATCCTAGTACTTGGGAGGCTGAGACAGGAGGATCGCAGGTTCAAAGCCAGCCTCAGCAACTTAGTGAGACCTTGTTTCAAAATAAAAAAATAAAATCAGGCTGGGGGTGTAGCTCAGAGGTAGAATGTCCCTGGGTTTATCCCTAGTAACTAACACACACACACATACCACAACAACAAGAAGCAGCTCAAAATAGTACTATGTACTGATAAACATGAAATATATTAAAAAAAAAGTCAGGCTGGGGGTATAGCTCAGAGGTAGAATGCCGCCGGTTTCAATCCCCAGTAAAACACACACACACACACACACACACACACACACACACACACACACGCCCCCCATCAGTTCTAAAGTTAAAATGGAGAAGTAAGTCCATGTGTGTGTCTATATGCAGGCATATGTGTGTATGTGAGGAAAGATCTTTTTATTGTACCTTTTCTTGTGCCCCAAACATAAAAACATCAGTACACAATTTTTCATAATTAAAAAAAAGTTAATAATGTAAGTGTTCGTCAAGCCAAATATACTTTGATAAACATATAACTCAGTCAAACCTGTGACTCACTTTCAATACAGATAGATACATTTAAAATATCTCACTGGGCGTGGTGGTGCATGCTTGTAATCCCAATCCTTGGGAGGCTGAGACAGGAGGATCACAGGTTCGTGGCCAGCCTCAGCTACTTAGTGAGGTCCTCTGCAACTTAGTGAGAGCCTGTTTCAAAATAAAGAATTAAAAATAGGGCTGCATGTGAAGCTCAGAGGTACAATGCCCCTGGGTTCAATCCCCAGTAAAACACACACAACACTGCTCTACCCTGATTCTCTACAAATCTATGTCTTTAAATTTTACTTGAAAGTCTTCTGCACTCAGTTGCCTATAATTAACTTGACAATCCTTAAGTCACATCATAACTTATTCAATTCTGTAGACTAAATTGTGCTATTCTGAGATGATATGCAGTTTAAAATCTAATGATACTCCCACATGTTAATATTTTAATGTAAATAATAATTATATTCACTGTTTGATATCTACTTAATTGAAGTTTATATAAATAGGTTGGCAAAGCAGCTCATTCGTGTGGATAGATTAAAAGAGCTAAGATTTCCAGTATCATTCTTTTTTTAAACCACTATCTTGAGATGTGATGGACACATAAGAAGCTGCACATACTTAATCTTGATGAGTTTGGGGATAAGTATACACTCCTAAAACCATCATCACCGTCAAGGTCATCATATCCATCACCTCCAAAAGTTTCCTACTGCTTCCTTTAGTTTTTCTCACAGTGAGTGAGTGAGTGAGTGAGTGAGTGAGAGAAAGAGAGAGAGAGAGAGAGAGAGAGAGAGAGAGAGAGAGAGAGAGAGAGAGAGAGAGAAAGAGAAACACTTAAGATCTACCCTCACAGCAAATTTTAGGTATAAAATACAGTACTGTTATCTGTAGGTACTATGCTCTATATTAGATCTCCAGAATGTATCTTTTTTTAAATTATTCTTTATTTTGAAAAAGGATCTCAAGTTGCAGAGAACCTCACTAAGTAGCTGAGGCTGGCCGCAAACCCGGATCCTCCGGTCTCAGCCTCCCAAGTACTGGGATTACAAGCATGCGCCACCATGCCCGGCTTCCAGAATGTATCTTGCAAAGCTGAAATTTTGTTTTTGTTATGTTTTTGCTTTGTTAATGGCACTGGGGATTGAACCCAGCCAAGGACATTCTACCTCTGAGCTATACCCCCAGCTCCATTTTATATTTTGAAACAGGATGCTGAGGGTCTTGCTAAGTTTCTGAGGCTGACTTCCAACCTGTGAACCTCCTATCTCAGGCACCCATGTACTGGGATTACACACATGCATCTCCATGCCTGGCTTCAGAGGTCTGTACCCTGGTTCTTAAGGGCGCTGCCTCCCCCATATTTAAACATTTGTCATCTACAGTGCAGGGTGCCCATCAGGCCCACAGTTGCTCTACTTGGCTAATGTGATATCACAGGGCAGCCACCCCCAAGACAGTGTGGCGGAATATCTGTGGAGCTTGGCAACGGGAGCACACAGGGACCTCTGACCCCCAGAGCAGTCCCCACTCCGACAGCAGCTCCCTTCTCTAACTGGCTCGCGGCTCCGGCATCCTGGGTGTTTGCCGGGAGATGATGTGAGGCCCTTTTCCAAAGCGAGGCTGCCCTGCAGATTCCAGGTTACTTATCTTCAGCTGCTGCAAGCCTGCGAGGATTGTGGAACTTTCCAGCAGCTAGGATTACCGGCATCTGCACCCAGAGAGTTTCCCAGGACTTTCTCTTTCACCCTTACCTCTACATAGGGCAGACTCCCTCTTCTGCTGCTGTGGCACTGGGTGGTAGATGCAGGGTATTTTGTTTCTCTTTCTTTGCTGTTGTCCCGGTCTCTGAATCTCTCAGAGTCCCAGTCCCTCTCTTGCTGATTGCCAGTTGTGAAGGAGGTTGTGAGTGCTGGTACCTCTATTCACAGATCTTAGATCTCTCTGATTTCTTCCCTATTATTTTTGGTGTGTCTGTTATAGGTTTTTTTTAAATTTAATTTTATTTTTTTTTGCAGTGCTGGGGATGGAAGCCAGGGCCTTGCACATGCTAGGTAAATGCTATACAACTGTGCTACATCCTCAGACCTTTCTATAGATTTTTGTTTTGTGGTTACCATGAAGCCTGCCAAAAAACATATTTGATTATATCAAGCTATTTGGCCATGATATCAACTTAACACTGATAATAATATAGGGTAAAGGCAGGTAAAATACTAATAAAACTTTTACTTTTGCATTCCATTCCTTCACACATTTTGAATATTTATCTTTATTACTAATTAATTTACTTATTTATTTATTTGGTGGTACTGGGGATTGAACCCAGAGGCATTCTACTGAGATACACCCTCAGGCCAGGTTTTTTATTTCTAATTTGGAAACAGGGTTTCACAAGTTTGCTGAGAGCCTCACAAAATTGCTGAGACTGGCTTCGAACCTGGGATCCTCCTGTCTCGGCCTCCCAAGTACTGTGATTACAGGTGTGCACCATCACACCCTGCTCATTTTGAATTTTTTATGACTCATTTTATATCTTTCTATATTTTATCTGTTAACATATTAATACAAGTGTTTGTTTTTAGTCTGCATATAAAGATATGAGTGGTTTATATGCCATTTTCATAAAAGAGCATTCTGAATTTGTCTATATGTTACTCTTATCAATGAATTTTATACTGCTGCTATTTTCTTCATACTCATCAGCATCTCTATTTTTTAGTTTGAAGAACTCTCTTTAATGTTTCTTACAGGACAAGACTGGTGATGATAAATTCTTCTTTCCTTCCTTTTTTTTTTTTTGTGGTACTTAGGACTGAACCTAGAGGTATTCTACCTCCAACCTATATTCTGAGTCCAATTTTATTTCTTATTTGGAAGCAAGGTCTTGCTAGGTTGCTGAGAGCCTAAGTTGCCAAGTCTGGCTTCAAACCTGCGATCCTCCTATCTCAGCCTCCCAAGTACTGGGATTACAGACATGCACCACTGCGCCTGGCTATCTCTCCTTCATTTCTAAAGGATATCTTTTCTGGGTGCAGTATTCGGGTTAGCAAGTTTTTTTTTTTTTTTTTTTTTTTTTTTTTTTAATTTCAGTACCATAGCTGGGCATGGTGGCGCATGCTTATAATCCCAGCCTTTGGGAGGCTGAGACGGGAGGATCCAGGTTGGTGACCAGTCTAAGCTACTCTCAGCTCAGAAGTAGAATGTCCCTGGGTTCAATACCCAGTACTGAAAAAAAAAATCAGTACTATAAACCTCTCTCCTAGTCTATAAGATTTCTGCTGAGAAGTTGGCTTTCAAGTGAATTGGGGCACCTGTATGTGCTATTTCTTTTTTCTTACAGCCTTGTGAATCTACTCCTGAGAGCTTCATTATAAGATGTCTTGCAGTAGACTTGGTTGAGTTAAATCTGACCAGTGATGTTTGACGTTTGTATCCTTCCCTAAGTTTGGGGATTTTTGAATAAGCTTTCTACCCCTTTGGCATACCCAAATCCCCTTTGAATTCCAAGAACTTAATTTATTTTTTAAATCTATTTTTATGGTATGGGGGATTGAACTCAGGGGCATTCTACCACCGAGCTACATCCCCAGCCCTATTTTTAATTCTTTATTTTGAAACAGAGTCTCACTAAGTTGCAGAGGGCCTCACTAAGTAGCTGAGGCTGCGATCCTCCTGTCTCAGCCTCCCAAGTACTGGGATTACTAGTGTGAGTCACCACACCTGGATTTTCAATCATTTCTTCATACTTTCTTGCAGCTTGTTGAAGTTCCTTAAAAGGACTATTTTTAATTATCCACCTGAGATTTAGCAGATATTGGTTGCTCTGTTGTCAGTATCTGGTGCCTTATATTGACCATTAGGTGAGGTTATAATTCCCTGAGTGTTCTTGATGCTTGCTGGCATGTATTATCGTCTTCACATTCAAAGATTAGGTGCTTATTCCAGTCTTTGTAATCTGGTTTTATTTGTGCCTATTCTCCCAGAAATTCTAAGCAGTTAGCTTATTTTCTCTGAGCCTGAGGATACTTCTCAACACTAGTTGGCACCCTAAGTCCAGATGTGCCTGGAATTGGCTTGTTAGTGTATTGTTACTATTTCAACACTAGAGGGCGCTCCAAACCCAGGGTTGTCCCAAATCTGTGGCCAATGGATCATTCAAAATGAACTGGAGGAAAGCTTAAAAAGTATATGGTACAGGAGGATCGCAGGTTTGAGGCCAGCATGCTATACTTAGTGAGACCTTGTCTCAAAATAAAAAATAAAAATGACTGGGTAGATACAGCTCAGTGACAGAACGTCCCTGGGTTCCATCACCAGTAACCACGTACAAAAAAATTATAGTCCATCCATGCAGTCCTCTCCCTGGGGCCAGGAAAGGCCCAGATACCTCCTCCATAGTCACAGGATTTTGCTTGGCTCTGGGCCTCAACCTTGGCAGGACCAGCCCCAGGCTTCTGTGTGGTGACTCGGCACCTCCCTCCCCTTTCTTTCCAAGTGTACAATTTCTCCCTCCGTGTTGTTCTGCCAGGGGTCAGGTGAGGAACTGATGGACCACAGGTGGGGGCTGCCAACACCACAATGGTGGGCCACACCCAGGGGCCATTATCTGCCAACTGATTCATGACCAGTGCACCAGTGTAAGTCTAGGGGAGGATTGAGGCCCACTCTACTCTGGGCACCTTCTGTTGAGGCAGACTTGTGCCCAAGACTGCTGCAGCCAACACAAATGACACTGGTTGGAGGAGAGTCCAGTTGGGGGCAAAGGCTCTATCTGTGGTCACTGCCCTGAGGACAGGGACTGTTGAGATCTGTACTGGGGCTTGGAACTCGGTTTCTTGCCTTAGTCCTGGGGTTGAAGGAGGGGGCAGACCGTCCCTTGGTTCCCAAGCTAATGCTAAACTGGGTCACATCTGAGTTTCATAGCTGCAGAGGCCTGCACAGTCTCAGGTGATGCCGGGCAATGACTGGTATGCGGACTGCAACGAGTCTACTCCACTGGTTAAAGGTTTCTGCTCAATGCAGAGGCTGGTCTGGGGTCTTAGTCTGTGAAGACTGGGCTCAGGATAGGGGCCTTTGGGCTCTTTGTGGCTAAGGTGTCTGTGCAGCAGGCCTGGTGCTAACTAAGCTCTAAGGCAAAGTCTTGGGCTCACCTTTCTTACTGGCCAGTGGGTACACTCCTGCTTCCCACTCAGCTGCCAGAGGTTCAGGGAAGGCAGTGGAGGCAGGCCCTTGGCACCTGGCACTGGGTTTGTTGACAATCCCTTGTCCCTTAAATGGAAAGTCTCTTTCTATGCTGTGGTGCTGAGGGAGGGGCAATACAGGCAACTCTGTCCTTCTTGCCTTTTTCAATGCATCTTATTTACTTACCACTTATTGGTCTTTTGGCTAAAATCAAGTGTAATGTCTGTTCTTACCAGTTTAATATTTGTGGCACTAGGGATTGAACCCAGGGGCATTCTACCTCTGAGCTCCACTTCCTCCCACACACCCTTTTCTTAACATTTTTTTGAAACAGGGTCTCGCTAAGTTGCTGAAGGTCTTGCTAAATTGCCAAGTCTGGCCTTGAACCTGTGACCCAGTCTGTTTGACTGAGACCTGTGTCTCAGTTTCTTAAGTGCTAGGATTATAAGCATGCACTACCAAGCCCACCTGCATCTTATTTTACTAAAACTAGGCACTGTAGTCTCAGGCTGGTTCCCTTAGCTCTTGTGATGGTGGTTTGGTGTGTGAATAGCTGTTCATATTGGTTTCTCTGTAGGGAGAGTTGCTGGAGCATCTCATAGGCCATCCTACTCCCAATCCAAGGCAGTTTTACTTCTTGCTTTCCAATTCGGACAACTTTCATTTCCCTAATTGCTCTTGCAGAACAGCAGTGATGAAGGCATCTGGTACCATTTTCTTTCAGATTTTAGGGTGGACAGTTTGTATGCTTTTGTAACTGAGTATGAGTTAGCTATGGATTTCTAATCAATGTCCTTTTTACCATGTTGAGAAGTTCCCTTCAAAGTAGTTTCCTGTGGGTTTTTTTTTTTTAATAACCATGAAAGGGTGTTGGATTTTACCTTGAAAGGGGGCTAGCATTTTATCACATGCCTTTATTCTTTTGAGATAATATGGCTTTCCCGTTTGTTCTATTAATGTGATGTTACTTTGTATGTGTTTGTGTGGGTATGGCGGGGTTACTGGGGATTAAACCCAGGGGTGATCTACCTCTGAGCTACAAGCTCTTAAAAAAGTTTGAGACAGGGAAAATTTGGGAACCCATCAGGTATATTCAATACGTAAACAGCTGTAATTCTATAAGGTGTGATGAGTATAATGCACTTATATTGTATAATGTACTTATATTGTTTATTTACAAATAAATTTATGTCTGAAATTTATCTAAAAAACAATCCAAGCAGAAAAGGAGAATGATGAGAATATAGGTAAAATAAGGATTCTTATAGTTTAGAAGGTGGGTAGTGAGTAAATGGGATATCATTACACAATTATATACTTTTGCAGGTTTACAATTTTCCATAAGTTAAAAAATGTAGAAATGAGTATTGAAGTGTATTTAATAATGGAAAAGGTTACATCATCTGTGGTGACTTCAGTGCAAAAGTGTGGAAGGTTTGTTACAGATTCTGGCAAGTGTCAGGGCCTTTGTGATTGTTTGCCTTTGAAAAACTGATTACCAACGATAAACAATTTTTACACACACACACACGTACTGGGGATTGAACTGAAAGGCATTCTAACTCTAAGCTATACCGCAGCACTTTTTTTTATTCTTTATTTTGAAACAGGGTCTCACTAAGTTGCTGAGGGTCTTGCTAAGTTGCTGAGACTGGTTGCAAACCTGCAATCCTGTCTGTCTCCCAAGTACTGGAATTACAGGCATGTGCTACCTTGCCAGCAACAAATCTTTTTTAAAAGAAGAAAATTACTTTTCGTAATTAATTTTAAATGAGATGTAAATTCCTAACCCATCCTAAACATTTATATAAATCTGCTTTTATACACACACATGCCTTTAGCCAAATCTTCAAATCAGATAATGTGCACTTAATGCTTACCCCAAATAGGATGATGAGGTCTGTGCATCCAGAATTGAGTGTTTGGAATTAGAACTAGCTTGATACTGTAAATTCTTTTTTTTTTTGCGGTACTGGGGATTGAACTCAGGGGCATTCTACTCCAAGCTACACCCCCCAGCCCTATTTTTTATTCTTTATTTTGAAACAGGGTCTCACTAAGTTGCGGAGAGCCTCACTAGGTAGCTGAGGCTGGCCGCGAACCCGGATCCTCTGGTCTCAGCCTCCCAAATGCTGGGATTACAAGCGTGCGCCACCACACCCGGCTTGATACTGTAAATTATTTCTAACTATACAGTAAAAATGCAGAATGTAGTGTTTGCTTTTAGTTTATTAATTTATTTTTCAGGAATCTTTGACTTTCTAAATATGTACTGTTTGGAGGTACGACGCATGCATAGCCTTTTAAAATGCCTTTGTACAATTTCATCTCAAAATAATTTCATTCACAGCATACACAGAAATCTAAAAGAGATGGTATGTACAAGCTTTAATAAGTTCTTGCTGCTTTAATGAAGAAACTGATCAATTCTTTTACAGTAGGGAAATAAACATGGACATTGCGTGTTGTTATAAATAAGAATTCAGAATTGTTCAGTCTCAAAGCAACTTTTCATGGCTTTAGAAATTAAAATTGAGTCATCATTCTATTAATTTCTGAATGCCCAAGCCATGCAAAATCTACTTGTATTAAATATTTGGGGATGCAAATAATACAGAAAAAAATTCCTGGTGAATGTGAAAACATTAACATCAGAATTAACTTTCACAATAGGAAAATAGTTAATTCTTTTAAAAAGCTACAGTAGTGGTGCAACACAGACAGTGCCCAATTCTGATTTTTTCAAAGTAACACTTCAATTGTCATTTTCCTTTCTTTACAGATATACAGACACACACTCAGTCAAGGTCTAACAATGGTACAATATTAAAATAATTCAAATTTTAACTCTAATGGGACATCTTCACATTCCAGGATACATCATCAGTATTTTTAAAGAACAATTCTTCTATGCCTTATATTCTTGCTTTTTGTTTATGCTGTCAGAAAGACATTACAGTTACCTTTTAAAAGACTACATAAGATTGGGTTGCCACAGAAAGTTGGATATGAACCTTAGATAATTGTGACAAAGCAATGACAAAATTTAAGGAAACATTGATTTATCTTATAATTAAAAAGTACTAAAATTGAGACCAGCTCCTTAAAATTAAACTGCTTATCACACTTCCCATTTCTTCCAGGGAAATAAACAAATTAGCAACACTTTCCCCCTATCATTAATCTGCTCTAAAACTACATTTTTACAATGTGTTTCCTTAAAATCCCTGCCTCTACTCTCTCCCAAACTAGGTCAATATCATTCAAAACATTTTACACTGCTTAGAAAGCTTCTGGCTTCTTTATTACCACTTTAAACTTTTTAAGAAAACTCCAAAATTTAAGGGGCAATGTACTTTAGCACAATGGTAAATGTGCTCTCTAAAAACCCAGTTTACAAAACAGTGAAATAATGTAAAATGTGTAGTCAGGTCTATGTGTTACCAGATACATCAAACTAATATTTTGAGAAAGAAACCCTCTTAGGAGAAACCAGGAGTGCACCAACCAATCCGAAGGGCGCCGGCAGCCTGGTATCACCAATTTACATCCTACCACTCAGATGCCGATTGTTTACCCATGACAATCTGCCAGGAGATCCTTCTGAGAAGGTACCTTGAAGGTTGGGTGAATTCTTACTCAAACTGGCCATAGGCAAGAAGTAGTCTATATATATATATATATAGATATATATATATATATATATAGTCTATATATATATATATCTATATATATATATGGGACACAGTTAAACCTATCAAATTTATCAGTGTCAAATAACTGCCTATTTTAAAAAACTGAATACAGCCTAAGTTGGAATATGAAATTTGTGCACAATTAAAAATTAACATGTTCAAAACTTCCTTAAACCCAATCTCTGATGTCTCATACCCCACCCTCTATACCTAGCAAATAGACTGTTCGATCATTTTTCCTGGCAGGTGAAAACAATGACTAGATATGTCATCAAAGGATTGAAACCATGCACCTACTGTATGATAACCGCTTAATAACCTCGATGTGGTTTCATGCAATAATTTTAAAGTCATCTACATGGTTTTAATAAAGCATCAGACTATTTTCAGACATGCTACTTTCATTTTCAACTGCCCAGTTAATTGCTGCCCCTTCAGCATATCACTGTGAATACTGGTAAACCTTTTAGCTAGAACACCAAGCAGTATATATATATATTTTTTTTTCTCCCCTAAATTGTTACACCTAGTGGGGTTGACCACCACTAACAAGATATGAAACCATACAAAGGCAAAGGCACCTTATAAGTAGGAGCACTAGACTGTTAGTGGAGAGTGACAGAGACCAGTGTTACACAAGCCTTTAAAGTATGCTGTTTTCAAGTCTAGGCTTTGAAGCCCATCTGCTTTCTCACCACTATTTTCACAGTTTTGCCATAGTTGTTGTATGAGAGATGTTTTATCAGTGTAATTACTTTAGTACGCTCACTTGGGAGGTGAGTGGATATATTTTTGAAGTTTTCCACGTATGAAAAAATGTTTTCAAAGCTATAGGCAGTGTGGAAAATTCTGGTTTTGCTGGAAAACAATGTGTTACACCTTTGGTTTCATGATGCTAGTAAGTGCAGTTTGTATTTTCAGGTCTGCCAGAGATTACTGCTAAATTGGAATACTGACAGCACAAAGGGTGTGTGGTATGTTGGGGGGGGGCTTCCAGTATTCTTAAGGTTGTGCCTTCAGGATGGGAGAAACTACCAACTTTATCACTGTTTATACTCACCAAAATAGGGGGAGATTCCAAAATCCACTTCAGAGCTATGAAAGAAATTCAACAATGATAGAGATCTTCTTTAAACATGGTATTCATTTTACAGTGACGTACCCTAGTGAGTCAACATGACTTTGTCTCTCTTCAGTTATCTACACTTTAAAGTCCTGTTTCATAAGTATAGTGCCTGGACTATCTGGACAAATTCAATCTGATCTCTGAAAGCAATTCTTTCTTTTTTTTTTTTTTTTGCAGTGCTGGGGATCAAACCTAGGGACTTGTGCATGCTAAGCATGTGCTCCACCACCGAGCCACACCCCCAGCCTAATAATATCTCTTAACTAGCCTTCTCTTGCTCCATAAACAATACAGTGTGCAACTTTATAATATTGGCCAACTGTAATTTCCCTCACATTGGTTTATAACATATGTGCAAATAAATCCTTATTGAACAGCTAATATTGATTTTTTTCAACTAAATTAGGATTATGGCACAAAGTACTACCTGTGCTGTAAACATGAATTCGTCACAAAATTGGAAGGAGGAAAAAAAAAAAGCCCTATGGACTGCAAACATTTCTTAAAAACCACAGTTGAGCTCAAGATTTCCAAATAGATCTTGGAATGGACTTGCGTTTGGCATACATTCACTGTGCTATTGGCAAAGCGCAGTTTTACAAGAATGTCATTATAAAATCATACTTTGTAAGGACTGAATTTTAAAACCAGTGGTCTAATAAAAGCATACAGTAACTTAAAAATCTCTTATGTGGCATCATTAGGTCTCAGTTACCAGTGTTGCTATAGCTTGATGAATCATTGTACAAGCCAAAGGGAGCTTACCACCTCTGATTGTACGTTCCAACAATGGGCATCATATGCCTAGTCCCTGACTGCTACAAATCACATTTTAATACATCTTGTTTGTGTATGTGTGTTTGAAATTACCCCTGAACAAAGCAGCAATTACAAATACCCTTATTACTTTGCCCCCACAATCATATTCTGGGTGCTTTTTCCCGTCCTTCTCTTCATAGGAAGCAGCGGGAAGAAGCACAGGGAGCCTTGGTTTTCCAGAGAGCTGTGACCAGGTAAGCCTGCTCTGGAATTCACAGTTTGTCTGCATAAACTGTAACATTTCATACCATTATTCAAAGTTCAACTTTAAAAAATAAGAGCCACTCAGCAGTAACTCTAACAATTGGGATTCCACAGAAGACCTCTTGACTTCTCTGTGTACATTCTTTCAGGAGTGAATCCTTCCCCAGTTTCAAGTATCCCTTTCTACCTCTCACCCTGCAATGAGTTAAGAAAGGAAAAAAGAAAGACCTCGCCACATTTCCTTGTTTCCTTTTGTGAGCACAGTGGCCACAGTGCCATTTCTCCCCCTGGGCAATTGGAAATGAAAAGGCTAGCGAATGGATAGATTGCCGGGGTTCCCTTTGCTTCTGGCGGGTGCTCAAAGTTTCACTCTTAACCTGGTGCCGACTCTTCTGAATTCAAGTGTACCGTGGCATCTCACACTGCTCACAGCGATTGAGTGCTGGGTGGTTAAGAAAGGTGCAGCTGTCACAGTTCCATGGAGCCCCCTCATAGTCTTCATCTCGGGGTTGTGTCCGAGGACTCTGCTTGGAGCCAGTTAGATGCTCTGAGGAAGTGAGAATAAGGGGGGGGGGCAAAAATAGATTAAATTCTTTTCCAAGTGTAATCCCTAAAGCAAGGGAGGTAATTTTCTACCTTATCTAGTGTGTAAGGCAATTAGTAAACGTGTCTACTGGACATAAAAAAAGTATAACAGAACATAAAAAAAATGCTATATATGTATACTTTCCTACTTTATTCTTTTTTTTTTTTTGCGGTACTGGGGATTGAACTCAGGGGCATTCTACCTCCGAGCTACGCCCCCAGCCCTATTTTTTATTCTTTATTTTGAAACCGAGTCTCACTAAGTTGCGGAGTGCCTCACTAGGTAGCTGAGGCTGGCCGCGAACCCGGATCCTCCGGTCTCAGCCTCCCGAATGCTGGGATTACAAGCGTG
>PVLC010003349.1:0-73556 GCA_004027655.1 Graphiurus murinus | reverse complement strand
CCTACTTTATTCTAAAAAAGTTTTTTGTTTTATTTCTGTAAGGAAGCCAAGTATGATGGTGCACACCTGTAATCCCACCTACTTGCGAGGCTGAGGCAGGAGGATTGCAAGCTCAAGGCCAGCCTCAGCAACATAGCAAGACCCCACCCTCCACCCCTGTCAAAATAAAGGGCTAGGGGACATAGCTTAATGAAAAGAGTGCTGCCTAGCATGTGCAAGGCCCTGGGTTCCATCCCCAGCACCACCAAAGAAAGGGAGAGAGAAGTCCAGAACAGATTGCCTTCCTAATTCATTAGGCATAGATGGTGGAGAGTTAGGCTTTATTCCAGCCAAACGGAAAAAGAAATGGGAAATGTTTTATAGCAAGTTAAACTAATTCTGTCTCTCCATAAGTTTTCCCTGACAACTTTGGCTTACGTTGACTTCCTTCTCTCTCTGATACTATCCATACTGTAGCATCTGACAAAATGTGTGCCTTTTCCCACGAGACATTAATCTCCAACAACATGCACATGTTTATATTAATGGTTCATAAATGGCAGGGACAGTTCATAACAAAAGTTTTTCCCAGAATAGCGAAAAGAGAAAGATAAAGACTCTACAGTTAGTTTTTCAGAAAACAAAAAAATTCATTCTGAATAGAAGTCTTTTATTTTCAGATTCTTTCCTTTTTTACATTAACATGTCTTTTATATGTTTTGAAAAATGTCTATAATTGGCAATATCAAATGCTTGACAACCTTAAATTGGTCTCCAGGGTTTTATAAAAACTCAAAACTTGTATTCCAGTTTAAGACCGCATTCTCTCTGGCCTCATGCTCAAAAAGGCTCTGCTTCTAGGTTTAATTTGTAAAACCTGCTTTTTAGAACAGTCCCTATTGAGAGTGGGGTCAGTGAACAGAAGGATAAAGATCTCCAGATGGAATCTGCCCTGCCTTGAAATCTGGGGCAAGGGAAAGAGGCTGAGAGCATCCACCTGTGAATGCTGGAAACCCTCACTAGGAATGAGGTTATGATTTAAGGTAAGCAACCTTTCTAAATAGTTCACAGAAGAAACTGAGACCTGGGAAGCTTTGTCAAATACTGTTTGGGGTTAAGCGTACATTCCACTGAAAATGAACTGACTTCTGGTTTATCAGTTTGGGGATTGAACCCAGGGGCGCTCAGCTACTGTGCACTGCTGACTTCTGATTTATCAGTTTGTCTTTTGTGACAAATGATTGGTTTGAACATTCCCCAAGAGGTAAAGAGAATGAAGCTTAGACTCTGACCTTTACCCAGACTCAACTTCAATCAAGAAAGTGATCTTAGTTTTACAAAATGACAGGAAATTACTGGGTTCATCAGCCTCTTCCTATGATTACAGAGGGGCTTGTTTCTTTTGTTTCAACTGCTGCATTAGGTGCCATTATTACCCATCTTGTATCTTTTGCCTTATGACTCCAAAATATGTTTTGGAATTAATATCCTTTTTTTTTCTCTTATGGAAGAAAAAGCACACTGTTAACATCTTCTTTTATAGGATGTTTACTATGCCTTTTCCAAAAAAGGTCCTTTCTCACATAGTGGTTTTTAGAAAAATATGCAGCCAGGTGCAGAGGTACACAGCTACAAGCAGTGGTAACTTGGCAAGACCTTGTTTCAAAATAAAAAGGGCTAGGGGTGTAGCTCAGAGGTAGAATGCCCTGGGTTCAATAGATGCCTATTCTCATTTGATTTATAGATGTGCAATCTTTTCTATGGCTTATTTGAAACATTATTTTAGGCCTTGTAGAAAACAAAGAAACTCAAAAGAATATGCATATTTATATACAAATAAGAATTGAAGTGAGTAGATTTCTCCTTTAGGAGAATTATAATAGGCTAAATTTCCATAAAAATGAAAAGCCTCACAAATGTCAAGTACTTGATATTGCTTACATAGTAATTAGAATACAGAAAGGAAATTGCTCAAAAGTAATTTTTAAATTCTAAATATTTCCAAAGAAGTTTAAAGATAACTGAAAAATTTCTTAGTTATTTTTCCAAAAAATGGCAAATATACTAATGGTTAAAAAAGGAGGAAGGGCCTGCATTTTGTGTGTGTGTGTGGGGGGGGGGCTACTAGGAATTGAACCCAGGGACATTCTACCTCAGAACTACACCCCCAGCCCTATTTTATTTTTATTTGGAAACAGGGTCTCACTAGGTATTTGAGAGTCTCACTACTTGCTGAGGCTGTCCTTGAATCTGTGATCCTCGTCTCAGCCTCCCAAGTACTAGGATTACAGGTGTGTGCCACCACGCCTGGCAGGGGTCTGCTTTTAACTGTATGAAGTACAAGGTAGTTTCATATGTCTTATTTTAGGATGGGATCTTTCCCTTTAGTTATAAAATACTCTTTGTGCATTAAGGGAATTTTAAGAAATACCAAGTAGAATACTTGCACAAACTCAAACATATACAATACTCTTAGAAACCTTGTTTCAACTGACTGAGAAGATAAAGCTGAAAATGCACTAGAAAATTTTAGTGAGCTGGGCGTGGTGATGCATGCCTGTAATCCCAGGACTTGGGAGATATATATCTCCACTGGATTAAATAAGATACATTAAAATTAATTACATCTTTTTTACTTTTTTAGTGTGGCTATTAGAACATTTTGAATTATATATGTAGCTTGCATTGTATTTTGACTGAACAGTATGGCCTCAGAAACTTAGTATAGAGAATATTTTTTATTATTTTTTGTGATACTGGGGATGAACCCAGGGGCATTCTACCTCTATACTACATCCCCAGCCTTTTAAGATTTCGAGATGGCCTCACTAAGATGCCCAATCTGGCCTTGAACTTGTGATCCTCCTGCCTCAGCCTCCCGAGCAACTGGGATTATAGGCATGTGCCACTGTGCCCAGCTTAGAGAATAATTTCTGAAAGCAAGAATAAAGGTCTGGTTTTACTTCTGGTAATTCTACACAGGGTAACATGCATCTCTGGACATTCTGCACAAACTCTGGACACACAAGTACAAACCATCTGCAGCTGGTGCCTGGGTGTCATGGACATCCGCCTGTACTTTGGAGGTCACACTAATTCTTCGGGCTTTTCTCTCAATTGTGCAGGGGTCTGAGGAATCTGCGTAAGAAGCAAAGCCACTAAGAAGGGATCAAATGATTCTTCAGCCAGAGTAAGCAAGCACACAAAAATAGCTCACGTAACCCAGACAGGTACGAGTGTGTTTATCCTTCCTATTACTTCATGCTGCCTATTTTAGTTGTCCTGTGAGGGCAAGTGCTACACTTAATGCTGCTTTACAACATGTGCAGAGCAATGGCTCTTAGATTTTTTCTATCCTCTCAGATTTCTTGGAAGAAATGTCCTATTTCACCGGATTCCCACTTTTTAGTGGATTAGAGGTAGAAACTCTGTGACAGCAATTAAATGTCAAGGTGAAAGCAAACTTTGGGAGATTATACTTCAGCAGCTCTCTAAGCAACAGTTAGAAAATTATGGGGTGAAAATCTATTATCCATACAAAGGCTATAATGAAATACTACTATAAATTTTATAATTAAAGAGCAAGAATACAACTAGAGATGTAGCTCAGTGGCTGAGCATTTGCCTAGCATGTGCAAGGCTCTGGGTTTAATGTCCAGTACTGCCAAAAATAAAAAGAACAAGAATATAATAGTACTTGAAAAATCGGAACCAAGCCAGGCATGGTGGCTCACGCTTGTAATCCCAGTACAAGCTGAGACAGGAGGGTCGTAGATTCACAGCCCCAGCAACTTAGTGAGGCTCTCCTCAAGTTCGTGAGATCCTGTTTCAAAATAAAATAATAAAATAGGGCTGGGGGTGTAGCTCAAAGGTAGAATGTCCCTGGGTTCCATCCCCATCTCGTGTCTATCTGTTTTGTGCATTATATCTCTCTCTCCTTCTCCCTCCCTCTTTCTCTTTCTCTTTCTCTCTTTCTCTCTCTCTCTCTCTCTCTCTCTCTCACACACACACACACACACACACACACACACACCTCAATATAGTACTGTGTATTGACAAACCTGTGCTCACAAATCATTTCATGAATTCAAATTACCTACATGTGCAGAAGGCCAGCAGACATTCTGCAACACAGATAAGAACTGTAGGCACCTCAATTTCTTGCTAGAAATTATTTCTATAAGTTTATAGGTTATTTGTAAATAATTCTTTTTATTAAGTAAAAATGAAATGTGTTTAAGAACCAAAGACAAAGAAATAGCTTGCATTTTCTAATCAGTTCTGAGCCGTTATGCAAATCCCCTATTACAATCCAGCTTTGTAAATCACTGCTCCAAAATTCTAAACCTGGTGCTTAGGCACTTAACCCATTATCAGAGTAAAGAAGAGAGCACATTAAATGTCTCCTTAGGCTCCAAAGATTAAGGTAAAGTTCTACCTCTTAGATTTGTAAAGCACTTTTATTGCATCACATGCTTTCCTCACTGACTCTAAAAAAATCTTGTAAAATACACAGTAAGTATTTGAACAGAATACCTGTTCCTCTGTGGTACACAGGTTAGATGTGAACAAGGTCAGGTGGCCAGGATGGCCAAGACCAGTGTCCAGGTCATGGGACACCAAGGTCGGTGCTCTTTTGAGTTTCCAATGAGGGAGGGGGAGATTAGTTGATTCGCCTGAGGAGTTCACCTATGTTGCTTAATTATAAAATCCAATTCAGAAAGGTTTCTGTCTCCCTTTCCTTTTGTTTTTCTGTCACTTTTCTCTATCACATTAATTATTCACATAAGCTTCTACATTCCGCTTGGATTTCTAGCATATCTAAAATATCTCCAAGACATTTATGAAAACCAATAAACCAGTTCTACCAGTTATTAGTGTTTTGTAGGTTTGTTTTGTTGTTAAGTGAGTGCTACTGCAAGCCAATCTACACTAAACTAGATGCACTTTTATTAAGGCCAAGTTTGTTTAAAAAAACAATGAGAATATACAAGTATTTAACAGAAAACAAATCTGAATTCATAAAAATCGTTTTATAAACCTGTTATGAAAAGGCTTCCCCCAAATTTATAGAATTTAGCCAAGTTCTGCTAGTAAATTTTAACAGAAAAGTATAAAGTTTAAAAATTATTTGGTGTTTCCTACTTCTAGAAACAGATCCTTTCTCTGGAATGTGATCCTTTATCATGGCTTTCTCCTAAACTGTGCCCCTTACTTCCTAAATAAACTTGTTATATTCCCCCTAAAAAATAAAAATGGAGCTTGCCTCCATGCCCGGCTCCAATTTATTTTCTCAATGAACAGAAGTATTGAATTTCAATGAAAGTTAATTTACCCATTGTTTTTTATTGCTTTTTGTCCTACACATCTTGAGTATACCTCAGTTGCAAAGAAAATCTTTTGTGGAAGCTTTACAGTTTAGCTTTTGCACTTCAGATGTATGATCTAGCTCAAATTTCATAGATGAAGTAAGGTGGAGATCAAAATTTGTGGTTTTTCCAAACATGGATATCCAGTTCTTCCAGCCCTGATTGCTGAAGACTTCCTTTTCAGCAACTGTTGCTTTGGCCCTTCTATCAAAAATCAACTGACACTGTGAGTGGGATCTATGTCCAGGTTCTCTATTAGGTTCCAATTAACTATTTCTTTATTTCGATGCCAGTAAAAAAATAATGATTACTATATCATTATAATAAGTCCTGAAGTTGGTTAGCCTAATATTTCTGGCTTTTGCTCTTTTTAAAGAATTCATTCCATTCCCACATTAATTTTACAACCAGTTCATCAATTAAAAATAAAAGCCTAGCTGGAGGCTGAGGCAGGAGGATTGCAAGCCTGAGCAACTTGAGGCCAGCCTGAGCAACTTAGACCCTGTCTTAAAATAAAAAAAGGACAGTGGTAGAACACCCCTGGGTTCAATCCCCAGTAGTGAGAAAATAAATAAAATAAATAAATAAAAAATAAAAAATAAAGCCTAGTGGGGCTGTAATTCATATTGTATGGTATGTACCTATCAATCCTGGGAGAATAGCTATCTCAACAGTATTGACTCAATCATGAACATGGTATATTATTTATTAAAGTCTTTAATTTCCCTTGTCAATAGTTTTATGTAGTTTTCAATGGTTAAATTATTCCTAAGTGTTACATGATTTTTGATAGAATTATCTTTGAAGTTTCATTTTCCATTTATTTACCAATACATAAAAATATAATATTTGTATACTGATCTTAAATTATGAGGTCTTGTTAAATCATTTGTTAGTTTTAATAGTTTTTCCCAATATCCTTAAATTTTATTTGCAATATCACCTGTAGTATACATAATTTTATTTCTTCTTTATATTTATGTACTTTTTTTTTCTTGACTAGGGCTAGGACCTCCAGGTACAATGTTGAATAGAAGGGGTGAGAACAGACATCTCTTCCTTGTTTCCAATTTTAATGTATTCAAGATTTCACTATGTAAGTAATGGTAGCTGAAAAGTTTTTTCAAAGATGCCCTTTATGAGCCAGGCGTGGTGGCACACACTTGTAATCGGAGTACTTGGGAGGCTGAGACCAGAGGATCCAGGTTCATGGCCAGCCTCAACTACTTAGTGAGGCTCTCCTCAACTTAGTGAGACCTTGTTTCAAAATAAAGAATAAAAAATAGGACTGGGGGTGTAACTTGGAGGTAGAATGCCCCAGGTTCAATCCTCAGTACTGAAAAAAAAAAAAAAAAGCTCTTTATGAGATCGAAAGAGTTCCATTCTATTCTTATTTTACTAGGTTTTTTTATTTTTTTGAGAATGGCTATTAAATTTTGGCAAATGCTTTTCCTGTGCTTAATAAAATGACACAGATTTTTGAATGTTAGACCAACATTACATTCCTAAGCTGAACTCAACTTATTATCTTTTTTACATGTTGCAAATGTTTTATTAAGCATGTTTGGATTTTGTTTCTGAGACCTTAATATTTAATTTTTTCTTTTTGTGGGATGTGGTCATATGCTTTTATTGTTTTGGAATCGGGGTTCTGCTAGTTTTACTAAAAAAAAGATGAGGTGTAACACGAAGAATTGTACTCTAAGGTAAACTACGCAATTGGGGTCTGATGTGTCAATGCAGGTTCATCATTTATAACAAATGTACTACTCTGGTGGGGGATGATGTATGGGGAAGGGTGTGTATGTGTGGGAGCAGGGGATTTGGAGAAGATTCTGTTTTGCTGCTTACCTAAAATTACTGTTAAAAGTCTTTAGGGAGCCAGGTGTGGTGGTGGTGCATGCCTATAATCCCAGTATTTCAGAGGCTGAGACAGGAGGATTGCAGGTTCATGGCCGGCCTCAGCAATTTAGTGAGACTCTGTTTCAAAATGAAAGAATAAAATAGGGTTGGGAGTGTAGCTCAGAAGTAGAATGCCCTTAGGTTCAATCCCCAGTACCACACACACCCACAAAAAGTCTTTAGGGAAAAAAGAGAGATGGGGAACATTCATTCCCTCCTTCTCTATTTTCTTAAACAATTTGTGTAAGATTGGTATTCTTTTCAAGTGTTTGGTAGAAATCACCTACCAGTAAGCTACGTGGGTCTTGAGTTTTCTTTGTGGAAAAATGTTTGATAATGGGTTCAATTTCTTAAAAGATATATCTATCTATCAGTACTTCCTATTTCACCTTGTTTTCAGTTTTGCTAAGTTATATTTTTCAAGAAGTTTGTCCATGATATTCCCACATTAGCTTTTTTTCTTTTCAGTATTGGGGATTGAACCCAGGAGCATTCTACCTCTGAGGTCTTGCTAGGTTGCTGAGTTTTGCTATGTTGCTGAGGTTGGCCTCGAACCTGCGATCCTCCTGTCTCAGTCTCCTAAGTAGTGGGATTACAGGCATGCACTACCATGTCTGGCTCCATATTATTTTTAATGGATGACTCATTTTTCATTTGATTATGACAACTTGTATACTTTGTTTCTAAATCAGTCTACAGTGGGATTTATTAATTTTGTTCATCTTTTTGAAGATGAAACTTTGGGCTCTGTTAACTTTCTCTTTTGTTTTCTATCTCATTGGCTTATCTATTTTCTTCTTGATTATTTCTTAAGGTGGAATTTTCAGTCACTGATTTTAGATCTCTCCGACTTAAGTGAACTTTAAAGCTATAATGTGTTGCCCAAAGAGAGGTCTGGCTTTGTTCCAGCTTTCTAAAACCTTGAAATTTCCCAATAGCAATGTCTTTGTTATGTGTGGTAGGTGGGACATGGTGTCCACCATTCCTCTACGTGGTCTTTTGTTCACAGGGCAATGATTTTTCAAGGCACATGCTTAAATAGGATAATTCCTCCATGGTGGCTCTTGAATCAAATGAAGTTCATCTTCGGGTTACTTTTTTAGTACATACTCAGGTAAAAGCAAGTTTAAAGATTCAATCTCCGAACCCAAAAGGTTAAAGTGATCAATGATTTATGTACAACCAAGTGACTTTCATCATGAAACTACAGTTAATGTTGCCATAGTGCCAAACTTGGCAGTCATCCACTAAGATTTTTCTTTGTAGCATTTTTAGTAAACTATGGTAGTATTAAATAATGCTTTATTACTTATTATAGGAATAGATCCCATGTTGCAACCCAAAATGAAATCTAAAAACACTGTGATGAGCTTAATATACATGGAAAACTGTTCAACCAAAATTTAAGTAATTAGGTCAGGTTATATTACTTAGATAGAATTTGTACATTTCTTAATTTAAAAAAATTCTGAGATTTTAAAATGTTATACCCTCAAGTAATTTTACTTTTTTTTTTGTAATGCTAGAGATTAAATCCAGGGCCTTAGCCGGGCGTGGTGGCGCACGCTTGTAATTCCAGCATTTGGGAGGCTGAAACCGGAGGATCCGGGTTCGCGGCCAGCCTCAGCTACTTAGTGAGGCACTCCGCAACTTAGTGAGACCTTGTTTCAAAATAAAGAATAAAAAATAGGGCTGGAGGTGTAGCTCGGAGATAGAATGCCCCTGAGTTCAATCCCCAGTACAGCAAAAAAATAAATAAATAAAATAAAATAAAAAATCCAGGGCCTTGCACATGCTAGGTAAGTGCTCTATCTCTGAGGTTACACCCTCTGCCCTATTTCGTGTGTGTGTGTGTGTGTGTGTGTGTGGTGCTAGGTAATGAATCCAGGGGCATTCTACTTCTACTCAGCCCTTCTATCTTTTTGTTTTGAAATAGAGTCTTGCTATGTTGTTGAGAGTCTCACCTGCGATCCTCCTGGCTCAGCCTCCCAAATACTGGGATTACAAACCTGCGCCACCACACCTAGCTTATTTTTCACTTTGAAACAGGATCTGCCTAAGTCACTGGATGCTGGCTTCAAACCTGCAATCTTCCTGTCTCAGTCTCCCAAGTAGTGGGATTACAGACCTGAGCCAAGGCACCGGGCTATCTATTTTGAGTAACTTAAACAAAAAAGGATTAAAATAAAAAATGTGTACTTTCAGTTTTAAGAATTACAATTATGTAACAATGTGGGCTGTTAGTAAGAACTGGGCAAACCAGGCATGGTGGAGCACTTTTGTAATCCCAGTACTTGGAAGGCTGAGACAAGAGGATTGAAGGTTCTCGGCCAGCCTCAGCTACTTAGCGAGGCACTCTGCATCTTAGTGGGACCCTGTTTCAAATAAAGAATAAAAAATAGGGCTGGAGGTGTAGCTCGGAGGTAGAATGCCCCTGCATACCACAAAAGGGGGTGGGTAGAAAATATTAACCCACATTCAATGACTCAACATTTACATTTAACTGAAGTTAATTTTTAGGATACTTAAATGCCAATTAAACATTTGATAAATAAAAGAATGGGAATACATTTTGATGCCTTTTAAATTAAATCATAGCTGGGTGTGGTGATATATAGCTGTAATCCCAGTACAGCTGAGACAGGAGGATAACAGGTTCAAAGCCAGCCTCAGCAATTTAGGGAGACTGTTTCAAAATAAAATGGGGCTGTGGGTGTAGCTCAGAAGTACAATGCCCCAGTGTTCAATCCCTAGTTACCACACACACACAAAATAATCATTTCTAAGTAGCAAGTATCTGAAAATGATTACTCTAAACCTTAGTTATGTGGAATTTATTTTGTCCTTGATGAGAAAATACCTAATTCCTATCTAATTGTTAGGCTTATCTTTCAAATACAAAGGGACTCTTGTTACTTGACAAACAGTCTTAGACCTTTCTACTCTACCATTAGAACTTTTAGGTCCTTAATATCATTTTTTAGGATTAGTTTTTACAGTGCTGAATAAACTAAAAATGTTAACTATATAATATACTTTTTCAGCTTCTTTTTTAAAAAATAAATTGTATATCTCATTCAATTTAGTACTTTTTTATCAATTAGTGCATTGTAATCGCACATCTTTGTTAGGTACAAGCTGGATAAAGGCATATATGCACATGTTTCTCATTTAACCCCTTCCCCAATTCCCACCCCACTCCCTTGCCCTCCCTCCTTCTCAAGTTCAGTGTAGTGATTGACTTTGATATAGTTGTGAAAGTACATCATGTGCTTAAAGTTTGGGGACATCTCATTACTGCCATGGTAACTTTATGCTACACAAATTACTATCACAAATGGTCATTTCTTCAGATACTAATGTGAAGTCCCAAAGAATTGTGTTTGTGGCATGTCCCTACTCACCTTTTTTAGATGGTTTTGGTGGTACAACTGGACCAGGTTCTATGTTATCATAGAAATTATTCATGGCTTTTGGATCAAAGTTTCCTATAAAGAAAATAAAAGCACCAGGCATTTAGTAATCTTTCTGGATTTATTTGATTTTTGAAAAATAAAACAAATAAGAAGGGAAAATGTTTTCCAGGGTTTCAACCCTCATTATATTATCCTTTCCTCTTCCCACTGGAATTGTGTTTTCTTGATCACTGGGAGAAAAGATCCAGGAAAAACACCACACCAGTGTTTGCCTACAATGTATTATCTGAAGGAGTATTTCTCTAATTGTAGGCACTATCTCCTTAGGCAGGGTTAAGCATGAGGGACACTTGAAGAGGCAAATGAAGAAGAGAAATGAAAGGATGGCTGACCTGTTTTCTCTTTCTGAAAGCTTGTTTTGATTTAATGAAGAAACCATAAGAGAAGACAAACAGTGAAAGCATGCTTTCATGTCTTTCATAATTTACCTTAAAATCTTATCCATTGTAAGTTCAACTATGGAAGAAGCCAAATAAATTATAAAGATTATTCAAGTTATATTTTGAGATATCTAAGTAACCTGGAAATTGTGAAATAGCAGCTCATATATTCCTATTTTCAAGAAAAGGAGAATCTTAAAGTAAATATTACTTATGGACTTAGTGATAAAAGATGATATGGTGTGAGTTTCAGAATGGATACAACAATCCCTGAAAATTGTATTGCCACAAAATTTTCACCTCTTAAAATATTCATTCCCTGATCTAATCTGGATTTCAGCTACATCTGCTGTAACTCCTCCAAGGTCAGTTTTGATCCAGTGCCAGTTTTGGGTCCTACCTTCACTTGTGTAACTATCTCTATACCTGTGCTTGTTCTATACAATTTTAGTAAAGTTTTATTAACCATACCCATGTTATTTACAGAGGATGCAGTATGGTACTAACAGTTTAACTATATTGAATCTCTTGATTTCTAGACTTGATTTTTTTCCCCAACAAAAATCTTCCTTACCAAAACCCAGAATTAAACTGCTTTTTACCAATTCATGTGCTGATTTGCATCTAATCAAAATGTTACCCCCACCTATACAAAAAGTTTACATTGGAAACTCAGTATGAAGTGTTCTAAGGTATGGAAAAGAAGAATTTAGTATAAAATAGCTATTTGGACTCTTTATGAAGAGAGATTTAGAAATGGTTAAGCACCAAAGAGAGCTCATCACAAGGTCACTGCTTACAAAATCTTAATAGTGATTTCCCCTTTGTAGGTCTTATTATGCTTTCTCCATTTTAGGTAGGCTATTTAAAAAAATTCTGTAAACAATTCCTATGATAGTTCATAAAAGCCACGATGCTATTTGATAAATTAGTTGAATTTTTTATGCTTTAGGAAGCTGCATGGGTATTCAAGTTACAGCCAATGTTCTAATTTCTAGATCCCATAAGGTTTACTATAAATATACTAACCAAATGTTTGAGTTAGCATTTCTTGTTTTCCTTCAATGATAACATACCAAAAAAAAAAATTTGATGCAGTCTTCTATAGTATGGTAGCAATAGTTTATTTAACTTCCATGTTATGCATAGTAATTGTTTTATTGCTGAAAGCTATTAAGTTCTACAGTGAGCTTCTCAAAATAATTTTAAAGGTACCTGACTAGATTGTTCAACTCTCACATTGAGATTTTTATTATTCAGACAGTTTTACTTTGAGTTCCCCCGCCTCTACTGTTTAATCTTACCTAAAAGATACTGTATTATATACTCAATGCTGTATAAGCTCTTAGCTGCCATAATTAATAGTAAGTGTGGGAGAGGCTGACTAAAACACATCAAGAAAAATTACACATCGCTGGATGTGGTGGCACACGCCTGTAATCTCAGTACTTGGGAGGCTGGGACAGGAGGATTGCAGGTTTGAGGACAGCTTCAGCAAGCAGAGACTCTCAGCAAACTAGCAACACCCTGATTCAAAACAAAAACAAATAAATAAGGGCTGGGGGTGTATCTCAGAAACAGAATCCCCAGTACCACACACACACACACACACACACACACACACACACACACAAAATTACACATCAACTTTGTTAATATAGCAATATTCCATACTGTCTTACATAAAAGCAGGGATCAGCAAACTTTCTCTGTCAAGGGCCAGTTAATAGTTTAAACTTTGTGGACATGTAATAGTTTCTGTTGTAAATACCCGCTGTGTCTTTCTGAAGACATCATGTAAACAAATGGGTGTGGCTATCATTTAGCTAAAACTTTTATTTACAAAAACAGGTAGCAAGCACTAGTTTGCTGAACCCTGATCTGTAATTTTCTGTTTGGAGCCAAAAAGATATGAAGAACACTTCTATAAATCAATGAGTAGAAAATTACTTTAGATTTTGACCCCCTCATTCATAGTCCCTAATCTTTTTAATGATTTGCCTTTGAGTCATTAAAAAAAAACATTTGCTTTTGGTTTTTGTAGACAGAGAAGCTTTCTCTTGCATTCTTGTCAATTTACGAAACATTTAATTGCAGAAATACATTGACTGGAATAAACATTGTTGGGGACACAACCAACTCTTGGTAAGCAGACAATTCAAACAATGGGAGCAACAACATGGGCATGACAGAATGTGGCCTACTAGTCAAGAGCGTACAGCAGCTCTGGACATCAGTCAGTTTATCTTTCAGGGAAAACGAAGGCCTTCTCTAATCTGGTGAGCTGGGTAAATGAAAGTCAGTTAAGAATTTCTACTGTAATATACTACTGCAAGAAGTAAAAAAAAAAATCTAAACATGATTATAATTGAATATTTTTATGGAACAGATAACATAAAATGGCTTATAAAATTTAAAACTAAGGTCTGATTTGAGGTCTCTATTTTTTTAAACAGACATTTTAGATGACTGTCACATAATATAAACTCTTCTATTAAAATTAAATAATGAATTAAAACCCATCGCTTTATAATAATATTCACAGTAAATAACAGAGGATAAATATAAAGTAACAGTATAGAACAATCTAAATGATAAAAAGTTAATGAAATTGCCAAAGTCAAACTATTTTTTGATCCCCCAAATCTGATCCATGATGATGGAGTAGGGGGAATCTCTTCACCAGGATTATAATCTTGTAATGGACAAAAACTGTCTCTTAAATCTACAAAACCCAAATTATTGCTATTTAAGCAGCTTAAAATACCACACTATTACTTATGGTTTACCAAATAATCAAGTCTATACCTCTAGATTGAAGAAGGTCAACTTCTTTCAGTGTACAGTCAACATTTATCTGGAGTTGTCTGTTCATGCTTCTCAATCTTGTCATTTCCTCAGGCTAGTAAGAAAGGACCCAAAATAGCAATTGTGGGAAAGTCATTATCAAGCCCAACATTTAAGAACTACGTTTCATGTTAACTGTTCTGATTGGATAGTACCAAGAATGTGGCCTGAGGGCATGTTTAAGAAGTCCTGTAGGTATGTTTTTAAAGGCATAGTCAGGTAAAACAGGGACAGCAAAATGGCTCCAATACTGCACTATGTTCTATCATACATGATGCTACCATTTTAATCAGAGAATATTCTATTTCCATCTTCTCGTGGCAAGGGAAAATGTATGAATCAACCCTTTAAACAAGTAATGTTCACGATTTTAGTCTTGTACAACCTAGTAAAAATTATAACAGTACTAATTTTACTTACTGCTTAGCATCAGGGACTAATGTTTACCAGGATTCTCTCATTCCTTCCTCTAAAAAATCCCCAAATTATAGATGAGAAGACTGAAGCATAGGTTAATTTTCCTTTCTTCTCCAATCTGTTCCTCTTGCCTCAATCTTTTTACCCACCTTAGTCTTTATGCCTTTCAGAAGATAGAATACTAATCTTTTTGGAAGCCTTTTGTTCCCATGCTGTTCTTTATTTCTTTGCTATTTATGTATATGGACAGTAAGAATGAAAGTGTTTGGACTCTAGAGGGATGGGTATTGAATGATATCAATTACTAGGGTGATTTCAACTATATAAAGTAAAAATTAAGTATCTACTACCTTAGAAAAACAGTAAAATGTTAAATGCATGTATTCTGCTAAAAGGTAAATAACATCAACAGTGAAGAAAATGGGCAGAACATATCTTAATTCAAAAAAAATGCAAAATCTTATGCTGTTGGGAGTTATTGGAATAACTGGGAATGCCTATTAGCAGGAATCAAAAGTTTAATGATAAAAAGGCTTAATAAGACCTAGAATCCCTTACAATGCTAGAGAACATCAACAAAAAAATTACTCAAAATCCTACGGGCAAACATGTAAAATGCTTACACCAGGCAACATTAAAATACTTTAAAACATACTTAAGCATTTACATTAAAGATAAAGCATTTAGTCAAGGAATCCAAAGAATGATGCTATCTTCCTAGGAACATGAAAAGGATTCAATCTTTGTGGCAAAGTACTTGAAAGGACTGATTCTTCCTATGTATTTTTAAGGGTAGAAGATAGATGTTTATAGCAATGGTATCCCTGAATAGTGAAGCTTTGTAACTAAGTATGGAACTATAATATACATTATAGTCAAGAGGCTATTGCATATTTGCTTGTAACAAAAACCAGTCTTGTCAACAGGCTCATTTCCAAAGACAGTAGAATCAGAATTACTGGAACTTACTAACCTTGGGGTTTATAAGGTTCCTATGTCCACTTTTGAAGATAATTAAATGAGCAGGGGAAAAGCTGTTTCTGAAAAGTTACTGCCATTTGTCAAAAGCACACTATATTTTCATGGAGAAAGGTTTCAAAATTGGCCATGTATAATTTAGTTATTTGTATCTAACATTTCAAAATGAAAAATTGGAATTTCTTTTTAAAAGGTGCATAAATACGTTAAGTCAACTAATTTGGCATTTTAAAAAGTTGTCTCACAGAAACCAACATCAAAGACTACCAATGATCTTGTGGCTTGGCCCCAGTTATGCATCTGGGACTCAAAGCTGTGGTAGGTAGTCCAGAAGTCCAACTATAACAGAATGGATGGAGGAAATAATTTGGGAGAGGGGGCAATTGGCAGCTCTGTGCTTATTTAAAATCTTAAAACTCTTCCATGAACCTGTCTCATCTCGGATCTTATTAGCAAAAGGTTAACATTTCTATCTCTGAACTCTGGAAGTACTTATATCATTACCATATAGCTGGCTGACACTTATGATTGACTGTCAATGCTGCTGTAAGTTTCTGCAAGCACACAGAGAGCTGGTCACAATGGAGCCTTCTGACCTCATTAAGCATGCACTTCTAACCTAATCAACTTTTTATACATTGCTAGGTAAGAAATTAATTTGTCTACACTTGAAGGTAGCAATATGTGCTTCTTAGCAAGACTGTCAATTCTCTATTGGCTATTCTTAAAGTAGAAGAGTGATAAGGCAGCTGTTTGCTGAGCACCTATTCCCACCAGGTACATTCCATACATTGTGTGTGTTGACAACATTATAATGTACTTGTTATAATTCCCTTTTATAGATAGGGCAAATCAAATGAGTCAAGTAAGTATGACTAGGGAGTGCCAGAGCTATTCTGACTCTCAAACCCATATGGGTGCTTGTTCCATTATCTCATGGTTCCTTGAACAAGTCTTGATGATCAAAAAGGGAATTCTGATTAAATTATTTACTTCTCGATTAAGGAAATATGTCATTCATGTTCTTAAGTTGACATTAAAGTTTTGAAAAATGCTTATTTGTGTATCCCAAGCAAAAATTTCCAGTATTTTGCAACCAATAAGAACACTATCTGTTGAACACTGGGTAAATTGCTTAACATTTTATTTCTAAAGAAAATCTCAAGATGGGTACTCTACCACACACATTTTATAGATAAGAAAACAAGCATAAAGAATGTGACTTGTCTAAGGATATATGAGTGTGACACAAGTAGTGGAAACAGAATTCAAATTTGCACCTGACTCAGTCCACTCACTATTTTAACCATGTACAACTGTCCCTCAGCCCTGCGCTCCCAAGTGTTCTCCATTTTACTCTAGATCTCCCAACAGAAACACAAGGCAATCACTTGCAAACATTTTATCTTTTGATTACCACCCACATAGACTACCCGTTTTCTGAAGCTTGGAGATAGCTACAGGGTTCATTATACTATTCAGTCACTTTATCTTTGTTATTTCTCTATAATAAAAAGTTAAAAATAAATTATAAGCCAGGAGTAAGTGGTACATGCCTGTACTCCCAGTACTTGGGAGGCTGAGTTAGATAGGAGGATCACAGGTTCAAGGCCAGCCTCAGCAACCTAGTGAGAGTCGTTTCAAAAAAAACAAAAACAAAAAAAATATGATGGGCTGGGGGTATAGCTTGGTGGAAGAATGCTCCTGGGTTCAACCCTCAGAACCACAAAAACAAATAAATAATTGCCAAGGGAACAGTTTTACCAGCTTTTCTTCTTTTCATTTCTAAAAACAACTCATCAATAAAAGCTCCAATCTAAAATCTGGGTGTTTTTTTTGAAGTTCTAACCTATGATACATTAGAAAGCTTTCTAGTTCCAAGTAAAAAAAAAAACAGTAAAGTTTTGCCTAGCAGAGATTATCATGCAGCAAGTAGTTGCTTAAAAAAAAAGCTTATATGATTATTTTAAAGAAAATGACTTGCATGCTCAAATATTTATGCTCTACAGGTACTTAAAAGACTACAAAGTGCCTAACCACCATTAAGTAGATTTCCATATGGGTTATATACATCAATAGCTTTTCTAATCAGAAGAGTCAATTAAGATTTTCAAATAGAAGCCTGGAGTTGTGGTATAATCCAAATATCTGGGAGGCTGAGACAGGAGGATTGCAGATTCAAGGACAGCCTCAGCAACGTAATGAGGCTTTCAGTAACCTAGTGAGACCCTGTTTCAAAATAAAATAATAAAAAGGGCTGAGGCTGTAGCTTGGATGTACAAGACCCTTGAGTTTAATTATCAGTACTTAGGGGGAAAAAAGCTTTCAAATAAGAGAAAATGAAGCAGGAATTGGATTTATATTAACATCACCTTTCTGTTAAAGATAGTTTTGTAGTCTTCCAAGTGTTTTATGGAATTAAAACTCTCCTTTCTAATATTAACTCAACTGAGTAACAATAAATATTAGAAACATTTATTAGTATTAGTATTAGGTACTAGGGATTTAACCCAGGGGCATTCTACCTCTGAGCTATACCCTTAGTCCTTACTATTATTATTATTATTATATTATTATTATTATTATTATTATTATTATTATTATTATTATTTTGCAGTACAGGGGAATTGAACCCAGGGACATTCTACTTCTGAGCTACACCTCCAGTCCTATTTTTAATTCTTTATTTTGAAACAGGGTCTCACTAAGTTGTGGAGAGCCTCACTAAGTAGTTGTGGCTGGTCATGAACCTATGATCCTTTTGTCTCAGCCTTCCAAGTATGGGCATTACAAGTGTGTGTCACCACGTCTGGGTCTTTTTATTTTGAAACAGAGCCTTACTAAGTTGCTGAGGCTGTCCTCAAACCTGTGACCCTCCTGTGTTAGCCTCCCAAGTACTGGGATTACAGGCATGGACCACCACACCCAGCTCTTCAAGTTATTAAATATTGCCTGTTACTCAAAAATCTCTCCCTCAAAACTTCCACTGGTTCCTTGTTACCAGCAGAATAAAGTTCAAATGCCTTGGCACAGTGTTCAAAGTCTAAGCCCCATTATGCATCTATGTACCTTAAGCTTTTGTAATTTCATCAGCAATCTCATGCTCAAGCCAGAGAACTCTATTTACTGCCTCCTGAAAGTCAGTCTCTATTTTGTCTTCAAGCCTTCATTACCTCATGTTGTTTTCCCTTCTAAAATGCTTTCTCTTTTCCTCTCTGCCTATGGCAGCAGTATCTATTGTTTAGGGCAGTGGCTCTTGACCCTTTTTTCTTTTAATATAGTAACTTTATGAAAATCAGATGAAGCCAATAGATCTGCCTCTCATATAAGGATACATATGCAACTGTGCATATAATTTCGGGGAATTCTCAGATCCCTTTGAAGCCACGAACCTCAAGTAAAAACTTCTTTATGAAAAAGGAGTTATGACTATGCTGACTATAAAGAGCCCTGACATACTTGCCTGCTTCTCTGAACCTATAAACTCTGAGAGAGAGATTACCCTAAATTTAAAGAGGGCATGAAAATGAGGAAAGGTTCCAAGAAAAAGCAGAGGTTAAATAAGAGCTGAAGAACGACAGGGTCTTCATACATGCAGAGGTTTAGAAGGGCATTCCAGGAAGATAATGTGATAGAAAAGAGAAGTACTTTCTGAGTAAACCGAGAAACCAGTTAACGTAAGAATCCTCATTACCCTAGAGCATATGTGGTACTTAACACAATGTATTGATAAAATTTTCTGTTGATGTATCTATTTTTCCCACTGGTGGGAATGTACTAAGCACTTAGTATAGTATCACATTCATAAACTGTATGCAAAAACTGCTTATTGAATACATGAATGGTGAAAGGTGAAATGATAGGTTGGATCAGAGAAAGCTTGTGGAGTCACAAGATTTTAGGAGACATGTTTCATGAGAGCAGATGCCTTTGGGACCACTATCAGTCAATACTGTCATCTCAGTTTCTACATTTATTTACATTTAGTGAAACTGCTCTGCCTTAAAATATTCGACAGTCAACACTGTCCCAAAACTTGTATTTTTCTTGCTCAAACTCACTTGCATTAAAGTACTTAGAAAAACAGTTCTAAATATTTACATATGCTATGATTACATACACACAAATTGCATATGCTATGCTTAGGAGAATAAATACATGGACAATAATTTATAAAACTTTTGGTCAGGGTGCACTTTTCACCTCTACTTTGACAGAAAACGATTTCTAATAAACCACATGCTATACCTTAATTATAACCGTCTCTGAAAACACTGATGAGCCTATGGAATTTGCACATGTAAAAAAAAAAACAACAAAATATTGAATAATTTTGATGAGAACTACCAAAGGCAAAAGTCCTGCATCCATGATTTTAATAAAACTCAGAACAGAACCTAAAAAGAAAAAAACAAAAAAGCAAAAAAAAAAAAAAACCCCAATGTCAACACATCCCAATAGATCACTTACCGTGGGGATCGCAGTGGTACAGCTGACTCTTCTGAGCCGTCTCTGCATCAGGTCATGCTCCATACCGTTAACTTCTGCCTTCAACCGCTCTAGTTCCTCTTTCTCAAGTTTCAATTGCTTTGCTAACCTCTCCATCCTTGCTCGCTGATGTAACAGCAAGGCTATAGCATTACAGATAAAGTCATTGCAGAGAATAACACTGACTGGAATGTTTGTACATGCATTGACAAGGTATAAAGCACTCAGCCAACTCAAGGTTGACATTTACTGTCTTTCTAATGCCATTTTGCCTTCGTATGTGCTTTAATTTAGTTCTTTTATTTGTTTGTTTTGTTGGGTTTTTTTGTTTGTTTTGGCACTAGCGATTGACCCCAGGGGCATTATACCTCCGAGCTACACCCCCAGGCCTATTTTATTTTGATTTTGAAACAGGTCTTGCTAGCTTGATGAGAGTCTCACTACTTGCTGAGGCCATCCTCAAACCTACGATCCTCCTGTCTCAGCCTCCCAAGTGCTGGGATTATAAGCGTGCGCCACCATGCCCAGCTAGCTCTTTTAACTGCTATCAAAATGACATCACCTGCACATCCTTCTTGTTCTGTCATCTTTAGTTTCCCCAAAATTCTCTTTAACAATACTTGCGTGTGTTTTTAAAAGGCTCAATATCAGGCATACTGAATTACAATTATAATCATTTCTCTTCTTACATACTGGAAAATATGAAATTCCCAGATATCTTGAAATAATCTGCCATTTTTTAAAATCTCTATTTTTCTTTCTTTCTTTTTTTTGTTGTTGTTGTTGGCACCAGGGACTGAACCCAGGAGTGTTCTACCTCCAAGCTACACTCCCAGTCCTCTTTTTGTTTTGAAACAGGGTCTCACTAGGTTGCTGAGAGCCTTGCTAAGTTTCTGGGGGCTGGTCTCAAATTTGTGATCTGCCTGTCTCAGTTACTCAAGTACTGGGAATTACAGGCATGCACTACATCTGGATTATTTTTCTTTTTATTTAGTTAGGTCTATTATTAGCTAATCCAATAATGAGTCTTCATTACTAGTTCCGCAATATATATATTACTTATAAATATCATCATGCCTTTGAGGCCCTCTTATTTAAAAAAGAATCAAACTCTTCCATTTGATAACTATATTCCACCTTGTCTGAATCTTTTTCCTACTCTGTATTTTAATAATATCCATTTTGCTTCTTGGTATTTTTTCCCAATGAATATTCTTCCTAAAAAAGTCTTATTAGGTCACAATTATCATGGCTACACTTTCATATTTTAAAACAAAGTCTGTAGTAGGGCATGGTGGCACAGCTTGTAATTCCAGTACTTGGGAGGCTGAAACAGGAGAATTGCAGGTTTGCTGCCAGCCTCAGCTAAACTTAGTGAGGCCCTCTGCAACTTAGTGAGACTTTGTTTCAAAATAAGGAATAAAAAATAGGACTGGGGGTGTAGCTTGGAGGTAGAATGATTCTGGGTTCAATCCCCAGTACCATAAAAAAAAGTCTGTAGATGACTGAAGTGTGTGTGTGTGTGTGTGTGTTACTGGGGATTGAACCCAGGAACACTCTACCTCCAAGCTGTACTCCAGTTCCTTTTTAATTTTTTGTTTTGAAACTATAGGAATGTGTCACCATGCTCAGCTTCTAATCTTACTTTTTTTTTTTTTTTTGCAGTACTGGGGATGGAACCCAGGGGCATGCTACCTCTGAGCTACACCCCAGTCCTAATTTTCATTCTTTATTTTGAAACTGGGTCTCACTAAGTTGCGGAGTGCCTAAGTAGCTGAGGATGGCCGAAAACCCGGATCCTCCTGTCTCAGCCTCCCAAGTACTGGGATTACAAGTGTGCGCTACCACACCCGGCCCCTAATCTTTTTTTTTTTTTTTTTTTTTGTGGTACTGGGAATTGAACTCAGGGGCATTCTACCGCCGAGCTATACCCCCAGCCCTATTTTCTATTCTTTATTTTGAAACAGGGTCTCACTAAGTTGCAGAGGGCCTCACTAAGTAGCCGAGGCTGGCCGAGAGCCCGAATCCTCTGGTCTCAGCCTCCCAAATGCTGGGATTACAAGCGTGTGCCACCACACCCAGCTCTAATCTTACTCTTAATGGTAATACTACTGCCCCACCATTTAGTAAATACTAAACATTTAATTAAAACTAAACCACTAGCATGGATTATTTTATTCTGAGTAGGGGATTGCCACTTCATCACAAAGATTAAATTTCATAAAAGGGCAAAAACTTACCTTGGGTATAGGCATAGTCATCTGATCCAGAACTAGAACTCCTCTGATATTTATGGCTTCCCTTTTCTCCCCCAGAGCCTGGTATCACTGAAATGGGTTGAATAGGTTCTGGTGCTGCAGATCTCTCTTCTTGGTCCACTAAATTTAAGAGATTTTCAGTCGCTGCTCGACCTACGGTAATTTTAAAAACTGTAGTAGGGTTTGGTATTACCCGAGGAGATGGTGATGGAGCGCATGAAGGTCCAGTTGGCTGTGTATATGTAATATACACAGGATTAACACTAAATGGAGGTTTTGGTTGACTGGATATCCCTCTTGAGGGAGAACTGGAAGGTGGCGTGGTGGCTGTGTACAGTGAGTGCTGATTCCGTGGAGACGGTTGATTACTGCTGGGTGAAGGACTCCTAGTAATTGTTGTCCCAGGTCTTTGAGGAGGTTCAACTGTAATTTCTATCTTCTTCATGGAACCTTTTGGTAAGCTAGATGCTGGGTATGGGAGATAGGCTACCGAATGGCTTCCCTGTTTTTGATAGCTAGGAGGTCCTTGCTGATATAGATGGGGTGGAGTAGTTGAAGGACTAGGTGGCATAAACACATGGGAGCTCGGGTGGCCCAACTGGGAAGGCTGCACTTGGTGCTGTGGAGAGCTGAAGGGTGACGGACACTGAGAAGGAGGTGGTGAATGGTAAGCAGACTGAGGGATCTGCTGTTGTTTGGGAGAATACTGAGAAGGTTGGTAGTTCTGTTGGTGTGGATAAACAGGTAAAGGACGTTGGCTGTAATGAGGCACTGGGCCCTGTGGTGAGGACTGCCATGGCGTACTCTGAGGAGTCTGTCTTCCTGATGAACTTTGAGATGTCTGCCTAATATAAATAGAACCAGGAGACCCATAGAGATTGCTTGGAATCTGCGGAAGAATCTGTAAAGCTCTTGGTACAGTCTGTCCAGAAGGGAGGTTTTGGGATACTGTAACAGTGATTGGATTTGGACTATACCGAGGTACATGCATATATGACGGAGGTGGCGGCGGCGGGGAAGGCCCTTGCAGAGCAGACGGATTCATTCCTGTTTGCATGGAGGACGGCTGTTGAGGTGGCTGTGAAGGAGGAGTAGCTGCACTTCTGTTCTGTTCGTTCATAAAAAATGGATTGTAGTTGGGAGTAGCAGCCACAACAGCTGGAGCTGAGTGTGGTTCTTGAACTAAACATATCAGCTGTTTACCTGCTGTGTGCTGTGGATCAATGTGTCCATCACTTGAGCTATGGACCAGTGTTCGACCACCGTTAAGTTGAGCTCCATCTCCTGGGTGGTAGCTACTCGGAGAATGGATACCCAGATTAATATGCAAAAGGCGATTTCTATTCATTCTATTATCATCTGGACTATGATATTCCATATATAAGTATTTGCTACTCTCCTGGGAAAGGGCTCGGCAACAGGCTTCAAGATTGTTGTTATTCTAGGGGAGACAAATGGTAAAACAAACATTGGCAAAATTAACAAATCTTAATAGCAGAAGTCAGGCTTTCCCAGAGAATTATATGCAAATACTATTATCATAGAATAAGTAGATAGCACTATTTTAACTACAAAAAAATTTTGATGGTCATCTATCCTGAAAAGGAGAGCTCAAACAATTTATAATATTTTATAAACATTTAGTTCACATTACTAGTACTACCACTACTGCTACTGCTACAGAAATGTAAAGTACCTACTAATGAACATTGTGACTCAACCCCAAGTTTTCTGACTCCAAATCCAGGACTCATTTTATACTTGTTGCATCTCAACAAATTAAAATGCTGGGCTAATCTTGGATTCACCACAATTGCTGCAATATATAAGTATAAGTAATATCCATCATTATTAGTTAAATTGATAAACATGACAAAAACCATGCTTTAGTCTTTCAAAGGCACTGAAAACACCAAAGGAAGAAAAAATTATAATAAAATTCTTGAAGAGTTAAAACAACAAAAACTCTAAAGCAGCCTACACTTTTCTTTTACCCAAATTTATCCCTATATACTTCAATCTGTATCATTATGAAAGATTTAAGCAAAGAAATCAGTTAAAACAAAACAAAACAAAACCTCGAAATTTTGAACTATGGCTCCATTACTTTGGCAAAGTTATGGTGATGTAATAAAAACCTGGTCTTGACTGCCTTAAATGAAATTCATTCACACTCCATTATCTCAAATGTTTTTATCTGCTGAAAGGTGACTTAATATACTTTCAAAATCATAAAAGATTTGAATTTCTCTAGTTATACATACTAAGATAGTAATAACAAACTGACATTTTAGGAGTTCTGACAGTAATTAAAGTGAAAAAGATCCCTTTAAAACAATTTAAGATATTATAAAGCAGTTTCCATTAAAATGCAGAATTTTAAACTATTTTATCAGAAACACATTATTATTATTCACTGCCTTTGAAATAATCCACACAAATTTTTCAATTACCATGACTTTCCTTGCAGCTCATAAACATACATGCAGATATGCACATATACATATGTATTAGGATACACTTATTGAGGGAGAAGTACATTTTATATAAAAATGGAACATCATGCATGCTGAACCAAATAAGGTTAAACCTAAAACAGGACAAAAAATGCTGTAATTTTAGAGTTGGTAGAACTCTTGAGAGTTCATCTACTCCAATTCACATTTACAAACGAGAACTCCCCGGTGAAGTTTCCATAGATTGACAACAGGCAATGAACTAGTTAACTGGAAAGCCAGTTCTAGACTCCTGCTCTCCTGAGTCTCAGTGCTGTTTCCACACAGTAACTTCAAGGGAGAGGTTGTTTGGCCAAAAGGACATTACTAAACTGGAGATTTAGGAAGTAAAAAAACTCAGTCAAGTAAACCTTTGCAAAATTAATTCTCAGGAGTTTAAAGAATTGGCTTTATCAAAACTCCATAGGTAATTTTTATCTTTTACTTATATAGAGCTTTTGATATTAAAATTCAGGCAATTTAAAAAATACTGTAGAAAGAAGTAGCAGTGGAAGTTTAAGAAGAAACTAGAACACAAAGATTTGACTTTTTCTTATCCTCTTTGAATAAGCAAAGGAGAGAGGCTAAATATTAAAAGCAATTTTGGAGCTAAAGGATTCAGATTGATTGCTAACTAGAATGTGTCACTGATAGATATCTGAAGGAAAAATACAAAAGATGAAAAAGTATCTTCAAATTTTTTTATAAACCTACAGATAAGGGTAGAGCATACTTTATTGTTTGATACTTTTATTAATTATCTTAAAATTGCATGCTTTCTACATGATGAACTAGGCAGCCTAATTAGCATCATGTAAAATGGATCCAAATTCAAATAGTTAAAAACTTGGGGTTATCTTTTTTTTTTTTTTTTCTGTACTGAGAATCGAACCCAGTGGCTTTCTACCTCCGAGTTACATCCCCAGTCTTTTATTTTTTATTTTGAAAAAGGGTCTCACTAAATTGTTGAGTCTGGCCTCAAACCTGTCATCCTCCTGTCTCAGCCTCCCAAGTACTGGGATTACAGGCGTGTACTACCACACCCAGTTCAAAACTTGGATTTGTCAACTTATTCAACTATATGTCTACAGTGACAAGTTGAGTACATTTTAAACAGGAAAATTGAAAATCAAAATCCAAGTGTGAGTCGGGCGTGGCAGTACTCACTTGGGAGCTGAGATGGGAAAATTATAGGTTCAAGGCCAGCTTCAGCAATTTTGCAAGGCCCTCAGCCTCAGTGACACGGTTTCAAAAATAAAAAATAAAATAGGGCTAGGGGTGGAACTTCGAGATAGAAGCCACTGTATTCAACCCCTAGTACCGCACATTAAAAAAAAAAAAAAAAGGTGGGCATAGTGGCACCTGTAATCCCAGTACAGGGAGGATGAGACATGTCCAAAGCCAGCCTCAAAACCAGCCTTGGTAACTCTGCGAGGTGTTCAGCAACTTAGCAAGACCATTTCACAATAAAAAATAAAATAGGGCTGGGTTGCAGTACACAGTAGAGTGCCCCTGGGTTCAATCCCCATTAACTAACACACACACACACACACACACACACACACACACACACACACACACACACACAAATTAACACTACAAATACAAGATATTTAAGCATTGTATTTATGGAAGTTTAGTAAAAATATCACCAGAATAGTTTTTAACGGCATATTTGACTCACTTGACATCTTAAAAAAGAAAAACAAATGGGTTAAAAAAGTGTCAAATAGTAAACAAATGGTTTAAAAAATCAAAAGTATCTAGTTGGATGAAGAGGTCAGAATTTTCTGTGTGTGGGATATGTATGTGAAGGATACTGGGGATTGAACCAGGGGCATTCTACCTCCTAGCTACACCCCCAGCTTTTTCATATTTATCATTTTGGTACTAGAGATTGAACCCAGAGGCACTCTACCTCCAATATACACCCCCAGCCCCATTCAATGTTTTGTTTTGAAATAGGGTCTTGCTAGGTTGCTGAGAGTCTTGCTGCATTGTTGAGGCTGTCCTCAAACCTCAGATTCTCCTGTCTCAGCCTTCCAAATGCTGGGATTACAGATGTGCCACCACCATGGAGTCTTGCTAGTCTTGAACCTGTAATCCTCCTGTCTCAGCCTCCTAAGTACTAGATAAAAGGCATGGGTCTCCACATCTAAGAGTTCAGAATTTTAAGAAGAAATATATGAACACTCTTGAAAGGACCAAGGCAAAAACAGCATCATACAGCTGGGCATGGTAGTACATGGGGTATAGATCAGAGATAGAATGCCCCTGGGTTCAATCTCCAGTATCCAAAAAAGGGGGGGGCATCATACTCCTAAAATATACTAAATTAAGGGATAGTCAAATAAAATCAAATAAGGTCAGAGCTAGGTGTGGCCCTAGAATAAGTGAGGAAAGTGATTCCTAGGAAGTGGTTTCACTCCAGTGGGAAGTACCTGTGCTCTACCAGAGACCAAACTGGGGCTAAAGAGCTGAGGCTCAGACTGGGAATGAAACAAAAGCAAGCTGTAATACAAAAATCGTAAGCCCAAAGGGCTGGACCTAGTAAAAGGTTTGTAAACAAAGGAAGCACCCCTGTTACCACCATTGTTTTGTGAATCTCTATTTATGATTACTTTCTTTGTATATAGATTTAAGTTATATCCTAAGCTGCTCACACTGTAGTAAGGTAGTGTGAACATGAGTACTCACTGTATGTAAGGAAGACCAATGGGTAGGGGAGAGGTACTGTTCTCCATAACCTAAAACATGACAGGGGAGCAGCAGGCCTGTTTCTCTGTTGCCCTTTGAGTGGAAAGATACATTCTATCTCAGATAATATAAGGATTTTTCAGGGCTGGGGGAGCATAGCTCAGTGGAAGAGCACTTGCCTAGCATGTGTAAAGTTCTGAGCTCAATCCTCAGTACTGCCACACACACAAAAAAGTTATTGCTTTATTAGCTCATGATGTACTTGGGAGGCTGAGATAGGAGGATTGCAGGTTGGAGGCCAGTGCATGGTAACTTAGTGAGAGCTGTTTCAAAATAAAAAATAAAAAGGGGTACTAGGGGTATAGGTTGGAGGTAATACACCCCTGGGTTCAACCCCCAGTATTACACACACATACACATACACACACCTGTCAAAAACAAAACAAAACTCACAATTGAAAAGGCTCAGAAGTGTAAAGCCTACTTGTAAAGAAGTTAACATGATAAATTTGAGATTCAAAATTCAACTCTAGAAGCTGGGGGTGTTGGTCAGTGGTAGAATACTTGCCTAGCATGCATTAGGCACTGGGTTACACCATCAGGACTATCACAAATAAAAATAAAAGTAAGTCCACCAAGACTAAGAGTTTGTGGATTGATGACAATCCCTAAAATTCAAAAAGTTAAATGTAAGGAAAACATTTTTTTTCTTATTGCTACATGCCATTACTTTTTTCTCAACACCAGTGGTTCTCAACGGGAAAAGATTTTGCTTCTTGTGGGACATTTGGCAATGTCTGGAGACATTTTGGGCTGTCGCAATCATGGAGATGCTTCTGGTATCTAGGGGTAGAGGCCAGGGAAGCTGCTAAACACCCTACCAGGCACAAGGCAGACCTGCACAACAAAAAATTACCCAACCCAAAACGTCACCAGTGCCAAGGTCCAGAATTCTTGCTCTAAATGCCTCCCACAAACACATATCTGAAAATTTAACTGAGTTGCCATGACACAAAACCAACTCAAATAAGGAAAACTATAACTTAATATCACTATCATTGGCAGGAAAGTTACCTGTAACATGCACTGAGACACTACACCTTCTGGAATTTCAGGGAAACGTTGCCGGAGATCATGGAGAACCTGAATATCAAGCTGTGGGCTGCTTTGCGCCATGCCAGAGCAAATGGTGGGCAAGTTTGTCTTAGGAAATGGATGTTAACTGGCCTTCCAAAAGTAATGATCTTCCAACACCAAAGTCATTTTCTATTGAAAGAAATTAAAAATATGGTTAAACCTAATTACACATTTTACTTTATCTAATCAGATATCAACATATTAAAAATTGAAAACCTGCCAGGCGTAGTGATGCACACTTGTAATCCCAGTACTTGGGAGGCTGAGACAGGAGGATTGCAGGTCCGCAGCCAGCCTCAGCAACTTAGTGAAATTGTCAGCAACTTAGTAGGACCCTGTTTCCAAATAAAAAATAAAATAGGTCTGGGGGTATAGCCCAGAGCTATAAAAGGCCCCTGGATTCCATGCCCAGTACCCCCACACACACACATAAAATTGAACACCCTAAAATATCTAATTTCAAGGTTAGAAAATCGACGAATTCAACTTGGCCTGAGATGCTTCGAATGTAATATAGCCAGTCAGTGGCTAAAAAAAAAATTTCTTTTTTTAGTTTCATTGAAATAGTGAAAAAAAAAATCAGCTAGATTAAAAGCACAGACCATTATTTTGCAAGCCTATTTTTATAGTCTTGAGAAATTCTACTTGGGCATAATCACTCATGTTTTCCCAAGGGCTATCACATCCCTCCTCTAAATCACAGTAATCATTTTAGTGTCTGGAATAATGAAATAAATAATGACTCAACACCACCACCACAAAGCATACTTATTTTGTTTGCTTTACATTCTTTCTGTACTTTGAAACCAAAAGGTTTTAATTTACAAACTAAAGGAAGACCAATGTCTAAATGAAACAACTAGGCAACCAAAAGCGGAAATGTGCAATCTTTTTCAAAAACAATGCTGAGTGCTCATCATTAGTCAGACCTGCCTAGCTTGGCTTGCACCTCATTCTGGTGCCTCTAGCACGAGCACTAAGATGACAGGATCTGGGGAAACTGTATACAAAATGCACCCTTAAACTCCATGGTACTATTCAAGTTAACCACCCACGTAAGTAAGACAACTCCTGAAGCAATCCCCTATATATTGGAACATTATGGTCTCACATCATAATGCAAATCATGTTGACAATGACATACATGCACACAACACTTGGTGGCCACCCCAGCCTCCCCCATCTGCCCCCTTCTCATACAGAGTACTGAGACTGACATTGGAATTGTCACATATGTACACACAGTCGATGTTGGTATTTCCAATAATGAACCTCAGTTTTCTTCCCCTTCCCTTCCCTTAGACCACTTCCCTGGCTTCCCTGGGGCTTCTCCTCCATTATCTGGAGTCCCTTTGGTATCCCAGTTACTCCCTAGGTTGTGCATATTAAAGAAAACACATATCCCTTCACTTTCTGTGACTGGCTAATCTCACTTAACATAATGTTCTCCAGGTCTTTCCATTTTCTTGCAAATGACATAATTTTGTTCCTCTTTATTGCTGAGTAGAATTCCATTGTGTGGATATCTCGTAATTTTGTAATCCATCCATCTGTTGATGGACACCTGGGTTGGTTACATAATTTGGCTATTGTGAATTGTGCTGCTATGAACATGGGTATGCATATATTACTGTAGTTCTCTGGTTTCAACCTCTTTGGAAAGATACCCAGGAGTGATATACCTGGATCATATGGTGGATCCATTCCCAGTTTTCTAAGGACTCTCCACACTGATCTCCATAGTGGCTAACTAGTTTGCAATTCCACCATCAGTATAGAAGAGTTCCTATTTTCCCACATCCTCGCCAACAATTATTGTTATTTGACTTCTTAATGACTGCCATTCAGATTGGGGTTAGATGGAATCTCAGTGCACTTTTGATTTGTTTCTCCCTAATTGCTAATGATGTTGGACATTTTTTCATGTATCTAACTATTGGCCATTTGGATCTTTTCTTTTGTGAAGTGTCTATTCAATTCAGTTGCCCATTTCTTGATTGGGTTATTTGTTTTTCTAGTGTAAAGTCTTTTAAGTTCTTTGTATATTCTAGATAATGGTTAAGTATTTTAAAGAATAAAAAGTAAGTATCTGCATAAAGACACATGAAAACTACAACTATAAGATATGTGTCTAAATCACAAATAAGGGAGGTTCATCCCACACCTAATCTATTTCTTGCAAATAGACCTTAAAGCTTTTTTTTTTTTTCTTTCCAGCACCAGGGATTGAACCCAGGGGCATTCTACCTCCGAACTACACCCCCAGCCCTATTTTATTTTTTATTTTGAAACAGGGTCTCGCTAAGTTGCAGAGAGCCTTACTAAGCAGGCCTTAAAACTTTAAATCATGCTGTTACTTGTGGCAATGTTGAGAACCACAGAAGATATTTTATGTTTGGTACTGGGGATTGAACCCAGGGGTGGTCTACCTCCAAGTTATACCCCCAGCCCTATTTTAGTTTTATTTTGAAACAGGGTCTTGTTAGGTTTATGAGAGTCTCACTACTTGCTGAGGCTGTCCTCAAATCTGCAATCCTCCTATCTCAACTTCTCAAGTACTGGGATTACAAGCATGTGCTACCACACCTGGCTTATAGAAGATATTTTAAAAAAATTTAAAAATGAGAAAAATATTGAATTGCTTTTGCTGGTTTATATTTTAGTACATAAATTAAATATCATATAATCTCAAATGTGACTTTCATTATGGGCAAGGGAGTTTCATTTTGCATGCAGTTTCATTTTGCATTCATTTTACTAGACATCTAGTTTTCAAATATCTTCTTCCTTCCAAACCAAGGATGTAAAAGAGTTACATACATTCTGTGTTTCAGGTGGCCCAAGGAAACCCCTATGTATAAGACTGCCTAACCCCAGGTAAAAATGTCACAAGAGCTCTTGGAAAGTGCTTTAAAGACTTCCAACCATCAACATAGAAGATGTCTAAAGAACATGAGGAAAAACGTGGGAGAGGGAGACAGATAACTTTTGACTTGCTTATAAAAAGGCCTTATGGCCAGCTTGTACTACTTGGCTCCCTGCAATTCACTCCTTTGTCTGCTCTAATCTCATTGTTCCACTGAAATACTCTCTGTTGCCAAATCCAAGGGACATTAGGTCCCTGTGCCTCTTAACTTCTGTAGCATCTACACTACTGATCTTCCTCTTTGCAAGGTCCCTTCTTTTTCAGCCTCTATAACATCCACTAGCCTGTGATGAGCTTTTTTCTCACCTTTCTCATCATTTTAATGTTTTTCCTCTGCTGATTTTTTTTTCTTAAACTGCCTCTTTGTATTCTATACTCTTTTGCCCAGGATCACATCCACTACTAAGGTTTCAATAATATTTACAGACTAATAATTTGCAAGTTGGTATCTTAAGCATCATGCTCTGAGACTCTAGACATGTAAAGTCAATGAATATGCAGAATGATATAAATATGCAAAAAGGTATCAGTAAATATGTACAAAAAGGAAATTCCCTCACTTACCATGACCCTTCCCCAAATGTTCTCAGTTATATCCACAAATGATACCATTACTCAGTTAACAAAACTAAAAACCAAGGTGTCATCCATCACTTCTCAGCCTTACACAACCAACTAAGCAGAGAGTGAAATTCAGTGGACCATGGTTTGAACCCTGGTTCTGCAATTTATTAGTCTCTAGGGAAAATACCCAATCCTCACACCTTACAAGATTCATCTGTAAGATGGAAGTAAAAAGGCTATAGTAAAACTTAAGTGGCAAAGAGTAGTAAGTCAGGAACCATTAATTACTATTATTCAGGCCACACTTAAATACTCATCAACATTATAGCAGCAACTTCCCACACCGCACCCTTTCAGGGCATTAAGCCTACGATGGGACATCTGCTAGAGATACTTTCTATCTTCCCTCCCACCACACTGCTTCTCCAAGTCCTACTGATCCTGTACACGTAGTGCTTCAGTGGTAGTGTACAGTGGTACTGCTTCCTCTAAGGAGGCTCCTATTGATGCCCCTCCACCATGTCCTGCTGCCATGCCTACACTGGCTAGAGGGCCTTCCACCATGCTGCTACCAAAAGCTGTGCTTAGCCTCACAGAAGCACTAAATACACTAGACTGAAACTACCTGAAATCTCTCATATGAATTTCCAGCTCCCTCTGGAATGTGCTGTTATGCCAGAGAGTGGGGAAATACTCAAAAAGTGATGAGAACATGCGATAAAGACTGGAAGTCAGCTTGAAGAGGTTCCCAATGGCCAAACCTGCAACAATTTGAACACCAAAATAATAAAAGACAGTAATGAATCATAAGCCTGTGCTTGGAGGTAGAATGCCTGTGGGTTCAATCCCAAAGAAGGAAGAAAGGCAGGGAGGGAGGAGGGGAAGGGGGAAGGGGGGAAGGGGGGAAGGAAGGAAGGAAGGAAGGAAGGAAGGAAGGAGGGAGGGAGGGAGGGAGGGAAGAAGGAAGGACACTAAACAATTAATGGTTGTAAAAAGATCATAAAATATAGTTTACCTATTTCTTGAAGCAAATTGTTTAAAGGACATTTGCCTTTAGCTATATGCAACTATTCTTCTGATTTTAAAATAAACCATTAAAATAGGCCTTGCAAAACCTTAATTTAGAATAATTTTATTGATTTAATGCTCATTATGTATTTTCAGTTAAAAATATGTCTTAAACCAGGTGTGGCGGCGCATGCCTATAATCCCAGTACTTGGGAGGCTGAGACAGGAGGATTGCAGGTTCAAGAACAGCCTCAGCAATGTAGTGAGACTCTCAGCAACCTATAGAGACCCTGTTTAAAACAAAAATAAAAAGGGCTGGGTGTGTACCTCAGAGGTAGAATGGCCCTGGGTTCAACCCCCAATACCACACACAAAGGTGTATGTTTCAAACAACAAGCTTCAGACTTTTCATTGAGCTGGCCCGAGTGTGCCTTCTACTGACTCAGAATTAACTAAGGAGCCTTCAAATGGAATCCGAAATGGAGTGTGGAGGCTGACTCGTTCATACCAACTGCCCTTGTTCTCCTTGAGTGGATCTTGAATACTTTTGCCTTGACAAACTGGAAGGATGGAGTGTTTAGAAATGTGCCCCCTCAAAGAAGGAGAAACCTTAGATGAGCAAAGAAGTTAACTGAAGGTGATGGGGGGGACACCCTACTGCACATGATGTACTTTCACAAACATATCAAAGTCAATCACTAAACTGAACTTGAGAAGGAGGGAGGGGGAGGGTATTGGGGAAGGGTTAAATGAGATGTGTACATATATGCCTCTACCACCTTGTACCTAACAAAGATGTATGATTACAATGCATCAATTTAAAAAAAATCCCAAATCTGAATTGTTGGTATGCTACTAGATTAACAATCTAGGCTTTAAAGTATAACTTATTTCAAAGTCCTTGGTAATAATTTAGCTTTTTTTTTGAAAAAGGGTTTTAGTTATCCATCTTTCTGAGCAAAACAAACATTACCTGTGATTTTAGCAGTAAAGCAATTAATAATTTGCACTGGCTAAAGGAGTTCTACCTGGATGAGTAAACATGTCAAGTTACTAAAGCTCTAAGGTAAAGTTGTCCAATAAAAATATAAAGCAAGTCACATGTATAATTTAAATGTTCTAGTGGCCACCTTAAACAGCAAAAGGCCAGGCATGGTGGTACACACCTGAAATCCCAGTATGTGAGAGGCTGAGACAGGAGGATTGGACTGTAGGTTCAAGGCCGGCCTCAGAAACTTAGTGAGACCCTGTTTAAAAAAAAAAAAGCCAGGCTTGGTGGTACATGCCTGTAAACCCAGTACTTGGGAGGCCGAGACAGGAAGAATGCAGGTTCAAGGCCAACATCAGCAATTTAGCAAGGTCCTCAACAACTTAGTAAGATCCTGTTTCAAAATTTAAAAAAAAGAAAAAAATAGGACTAGAAGTATACCTCAACAACTTAGTAAGACCCTATTTCAAAATAAAAAATAGGACTGGGAGTATAGCTCAGAAGTAGAATACCGCTGGGCTCAATCCCCAGTAGCATACACATGAAAAAAGTAAATGCAAATAAACTTTTTTTTTTTCCCCGCAGTACTAGGGATTGAACTCAGGGACATTCTACTTCCTAGCTATATCCTCAACCCTGTTTTTTATTCTTTATTTTGAAGCAGAGTCTCACTAAGTTGCGGAGGGCCTCACTAAGTAGCTGGGGCTGGCCATGAACCTGCAATCCTCCTGTCTCAGCCTCTGAAGTACTGGGATTATAAGCGTGTGCCGCCACACCCAGCAAAATTAATTTTAATATACTTATTTAACCCAGCATATAAAAATTGTCTTAATATGAGATCAATATAATGATCATTGACATTTTACAATATTTTTAAGCCAAACTGTTGAAATCCAGTGTAAATATATTTTTAAGTGGGCTCAGTGTATATTTTACACTTACAGCACATCTCAATTCAGACTGGACACATTTCAATGCTCAGAAGTCACCTGTCCCTGGTGATTACTTCACTGGACAGTGCAGTTCTAAAACTTTTAATCTTTAAATAACAGGTTAAAGCTGGGCATGGTGGCGCACACCTGTAATCCCAGTACCTGGGTGGCTGAGACAGGAGGATCACAGGTTCGTGGCTAGCCTCAGCTACTTAGTGAGACTCTGAGCAACTTAGCAAGATCCTTTTTCTAAATAAAAAATAAAAAGGGCTGGGGATGTAGTTCAGAGGTAGAATGCCCCTGAGTTCAATCTCCAGTACCAAAAATAATAAATAATGGACTAAAACTGTAACTCTTAGATTTCTTAATGTAGGTGGAGCACCCCAATCCAAAAATGTTGACTTTTTTTTTTTTGCGGTACTGGGGATTGAACTCAGGGGCATTCTACCTCCGAGCTACATCCCCAGCCCTATGTTTTATTCTTTATTTTGAAACTGGGTCTCACTAAGTTGTGGAGTGCCTCACTAGGAAGCTGACTGCGAACCCGGATCCTCCGGACTCAGCCTCCCAAATGCTGGGATTACAAGCATGCGCCACCACGCTCGGCTGAACCAGGAGATTTTTGAGGGTTGAGCCTTTATTGCCTGTCAACTTTGTGGGGATTACTAATTTCTAAAGACGAGTCTAAATCCAGGGGGGCCTAGGTGTTGTGCTTAGCTGTGGTATCAGAGATGCATCCTTCAGTTGTGCAGCAACTTTCCTAATTCGAGATGGTACCATTGGCACAGTGGGATCTACTCCTAGAAAAGCAGCTGCTAGGTTTTCTCCCCAAAGAATTCCTCCTTCCAGTCAGAGAGGAAGCTCCCCAAGAGCTCTGCTCTGATCAATTCCCCACACACTAGAAAATGACGTGGACACTTAAGTGCTTTGTTTCCACAGCCTTTTCTGAGCTCAGCAAATACACAGGATGGTGCCATTATAGCTCAGAGTGTTGTCCCTCTGCCAGAATTTTAGCTTACTTCCTAAAATAATTATATCAGAGGTTACAAACCAATGGTCTGTGGGCCAAATCCAGCCCACAGATCTGCTTGATTTGGCTTCAGCAGTATTAAAAAAGTTGATCTACTTCTTAAAATAGGAAGATTTCAGATAAAAATTTAGATATCTAGATTTTCTCTGAAAAAATCAGACCACCTAGCAAATGCAGGCAGCTGGATGAAGCTGAGGTACCAATCCCCTTTTAGAAAGGCCAAATCCACTCCTGTGTGTGTGTGCCTATTGCTGAGGCCTGGCCTTGGCTCACTGATTTATATACCTGCTGGGTTGTGCTATCTAATCTGTGTTCTACAAAGAGACTTAAAGATACTATGGCAAGTATCAGTTTAGTCTAATGTGTCTAATAGCATACCATTTAGGCAGTAATTTGGGACACAATAATTTTTCATTATGTAAGACTGTCCCAGAATAGGAAGGGTATTTAGCATCCTAGCCCTTCCCATAAAATCCTAGTAGCACTAAGCAGATCCTAGAAAGACAATAATAGCTGACAACCCTGCTGACATGTTGATTATTGAGGTGGGCATCTCCTAGGTTGGGAGAAAAGTTTGCCTTGTCTTGAAAAGTCTTTTAAGGTTAGAAAATGAAGCCAGGGCAGTGGCACATACCTATAATTCTAGTACTTGGGAGCCTGAGTCAGGAGGATTGCAGGCTGGAGGCCAAACTCAGCAACTTAGAGAGAACCTCAGTAACTTAGTAAGACCCTATTTCAAAATAAAAAATAAAAAGGGCTGAGGGTATAGCTCAGAGATAGAATGCCCCTGGAGTCAATCCCCAGTACCAAAAATTCAGTATTCTATCTCTGAACTATACCCTCAGCCTTCTTTATTTTGAGACAGGGTCTCACTAAGTTGCTGAGGATATTATCCACATTTTACAAATGAGGAAACTTGAGGCTCAGGGAGGGTAAATAATCTGTCTGCTGTCTCAGTACTAACAAGTAGTGAAGTTAGGATACAAATTTGAAGTCTATTCTCTTAACCATTATTCTCCTGTACTGCTGGCTACCTAGTAAGACTTTAATGATGTTATAACTCCTTTTTCTTGCAGTGCTGGAGACTGAACCCAGGACCTTGAGTATGCTAGGCAAGTAAGTGCCTTACCAGTGACCTACGCCCTGCCCTACACTGATGTTATAACTGACAAGGGGGAAGGTACTGGGAATTGAATTAAGGGTCTGCTACCTCAGAGCTATACCACCAGACCTTTTTTTTATTTTGAAGTAGACTCTCGCTAGCTAAGCTGCCCTATAGAGAAATGGCTGAATCTAAAACTTGGTCAGGGAATATTCAGGATAAGTCTGAAGCATCTTGTAGCACCAGAGAGCACAGAAGTACTCATATAATAAAAAAAATCCCATGACTGTGGGGACATGTCAAAACAACACAGGAGCCAACTGAAAGCTTTCAATGGCCAAAGCTGGAAAAACCAGAAGACCAAAACAAAGTAGTGTTAGACTATGACTCAAAGTATAAAATAAATATCCATGAGCCCATACTGATATAAAGAAATGGTTAAATAAGTATGAGAGGGGGCAATAAATCTCCTATGCCAATGAATTCCAAATAAATTATGTGCCTCATTCGCCCTCAAAGAGAGGGAGCATAACTTCCTATTCCTTAAATGCAAACTGCATACTGTGACTTCTTTCCAAAGAGCACAATACAGAAAAGAGATGGGGGAAAAAGCTTAACTTTACAGTGAAGGAACCTGGTAAACACTTTCTCAGCCAGGTAATCAAGGTCATCATCAATAGTGATAGTATGTACTCTGGATAAGATGTGATGAAAATGTCAAATGGCACTTTGTCTTTGTCATCTTCTCAAAAATCCGTAACCCCAGTCTAAGCCTAAGGAAACCATCTGACAAATCCCAATTGAGGCATATTCTACAAAGTACCTGATCAGTATGCTCAAAACTGTCAAGGTCATCAAAACAAGGAAAGCCTGAAAAACTGTCACAGGCAAGAGGAACCTAAGAAGACATAACAACAAAATGTGATGTGGCTTCCTGGATGAAATCCTGAAACAGAAAAAAAAATGCATTGCATTAAAAACTAAGGAAATCTGAAAATGGATTTCAGTTAATAATAATGGCTCAATATTGGTCCTCTATTAACACAGGCTGTGAATAATAGGGGAAACTGGGTACAAGATATAAGGAACTCTACTATCTTTTCAATTTTTCTGTAAAATTAAATGTTCTAAAAAAAATAAAGTCAAAAGAACCAAACGTGGTGGCACATGCCTGTAATTCCAGTACTTGGGAGGCTGAGAAAGGAGGATAGTAGGTGTGAGGCCTGCCTCAGCAACTTAGTGACACCCTATTTCAAAATAAGATAGGGCCAGGGGTATAGCTCAGAGATAGAATGTCCCTGGGTTCAATCCCCAGTAATAAAGTCTATTGAAAATTAGAAAAAATACTTCAATATGGTCTATGAGCTCTAGCATGGGATTTTCAAATGCTATTAACAATGTCTTATTTTTATTTTTAATACATTTATTGGTGCATTATAGTGGCACCTCATACTGTAGTTCCTGGTGATGGTGAACATACACGCACTAGCACTTGGTGAGCTTTGCCCTGGTTCCCTCCCCATTCCCCCCATGGGAGTTTTTTATTCACATTTCAGCTCTGAAAGCGTTATAAGTCTGAGAAAATGGTAAGATAGTTATCTTTTTGCTAACTTCCCAGCTTAACATGGGCAACAAAAACTAGTAGACTTCTGGTGATCTAAAGTAACAGCAGACAGTATGCTAGACCAAACTTTGATAGCAGGTGGCTCTTTTCCAAGCATCATTACAAGTTGAATCTTTTTTCTTTTAGATCAAAAATATCTTCTATAGTAATTAAATTCTACACTATTCCATAGAAGAAAGCTGCAGTTCAAAAAAGACAAAAAAAAATGCTGGGCATGGTGGCATTGTAATCCCAGTACTTGGTGACATGAAGATCACAGGTTCAAGGCCAGCCTCAGCAACTTAGCAAGATCCTGTTTTAAAATTAAAAGTTAATAAAAGGGCTGGGGATATAGCTCAGAGGCAGAAGGCCCCTGGATTTATCCTCAGTACCCCCCCCTCAAAAAGACAAAATAGTCCACTGCTTACTTCTTACAGGCTTTTGTGATGTACCTGGTTGTAATTTACCATCTTGGATCTTCCATTCTATTTAGAAAAGAAAGGACTAAGTCTGGGCCTATGATGCAGGCATATAATTTACAATTTCATAGCTGAAATAATAAATAACTTTTTAAAAAACACTGTCTGTTATACAAACCATGTCTGTTCCATGAAGAGCAATCTACATATAAAATAGTAAACATATTCACTTATTCTGACAGATGAGCACTCTCTCTCCATCATTCTCGTTATCTGCAATCTCAATAAACCTAACAATTCAATGTTAATGTTATTATTTTAGGACAAATATTGGCTTACATCAGAGTTATCATGCATATAGATTTCTAATTGATTTCCTCAGTAAACTTCACTTTACAATCACTGTAGAGCTAAAATAGCATATCCTGTTTTGTATATTTTCAGTACTCTAACCATATTTTTCTTATTTGTTAATTTCTCACTTTATCTTGAATATTATCCAAAAAATAAATTTCAAGGACAAGCAGGAAGTACTGTGCACCTACTTGAATTCTGTTTCTGTCATGCACAATAGCTTTTCCCACGTCTGCTGTGACAATATAAAATCTACCCCATAATCTTTTTTTTGTGTGTGTGTGGCACTGGGGATTGAACCCAGGGGCATTCTACCTCTGAGCTACACTCCCAACCTTATTTTATTTTTATTTTGAAATAGGGTCTCACTAGGTTGAGGAGAGTCTCACTAATTACTGAGGCTGTCCTTGAACCTCCTGTCTCAGCCTCCCAAGTACTAGGATTCCAAGCATGTGCCACCATATTGGCTCCCCATAAATCATATTAATCTTCTATCACAAACTTTAATCAGCACAGTGACATTTTAACTTCCAGCCCTTTTTACAATTTTTAATTTTGAAAAGAGGTCTTCCTAAGTTGCTGAGCCTAGTCTTGAACCTTCTTCGATCCTCCTGTCTCAGCCTCCCAAGTACTGAGATTATAGGCATGTGACACGATGTCCAGTTCTCCTTTCTTAAATGTCTATAAAAGTAACTGTGTTTATTACCAATTTTAGGACTTGAAATTATATATTTATTAACTTCTTTATTCTTTTCTAGGTTTTAGTGATATAAATCTTGAGAATAAGAAGCAAAAATGCTCTTTTGGCTACACTGCCATGTACAAAATGCTCAGTATAAATGACAAAATATAGAACTTTAATTGGAAATCTAATTTGCTCTGGTTAAGGTGTTCCAATGTCCTTGTTGGGTCAATTCCTAAATGACATTATTTAAAAATAAAGACAGGGCAACCTGTTAGTGACATATGCCAGAGGCAGATCAGCTCCACACTTTATTACTTAATACTGTTATCCAAAGGCTGGGTTGTGACCTATTATTGAATTATATAGTAAATTTGATGATGACAACTCTTTTAAGAAAAAGAAACATAACAGAAAATATCAAAATGATATATACATGGTAATAATAAATACTAATTCAACGAACTTGTTTTGGGTATGTATGTATATACTAGGTCATGATTAAAATGTATTCCTTACTCTGGATTGCTTTGAGAAATACTTAGAATATGGTGAGATCTTTTAGGTTATATAAGAAAACATTTACTACCTTTCCTGTTTATTTTTTTCCTGAATAGTTGGAAGGGTGTGAGTGTGTGTGTGTGTGTGAGTGTGTATGTGTGTGTTAGGGGATTGAACCCAGGGGCATTCTAACTCTGAGCTTCACTCCCAACCTGATTTTATTCTTTTTCTTTTTTAATGTGCTTTTATTGGTGCATTATAGTCTCATATCACAATGTGTATCATGTTGACATTGACATACATGCACACAGCATTTGGTGCCCCCCCTCCCCATCTCCCCTCTTCCCAATACAGACTACTGAGATTGACATTGGTATTTTATTTTGAAATAGGGTCTCATTAAGTTGCTAAGGCTGGCTTTGAACCTGCAATCCTCGGGTCTCAGCCTTCCAGGTGCTGGGATTACAAGCATGGACCACCATGCCCAGCTTGGAAGATTTCTAACTGATTAATAAACAAAGTGGAGTAGCTGGGTGTGGCGGCGCACTCTTGTAATCCCAGTACTTAGGAGGCTGAGACCAGAGGATCCAGTTTTGTGAGCAGCCTCAGTTACTTATGAGGCTCTCTGCAACTTAGTGAGACTCTGTTTCAAAATAAAGAATAAAAATAGGACTGGGGGTACAGCTCGGAGGTAGAATGCCCCTGGGTTCAATCCCCAGTACTGCAAATAAATAAATAGGAATTATTTGAGAAACCTCTGGATAAGACAACTGAAACAGCTTAATTCTTTGTTATGAATTTTTTTTTTGTACTGGGGATTGAATCCAGAGGCATTCTACCTCCAAACTACAGCCCTAGTCTGTTCCTATCCTTCAATATATCTAAAAAATTTTAAAATGAGTCACTAGTCCCAATTAGCCAGAAATTCAAGTTCTGTGGGAATTTCCTATTTGAAGGGTTTGAAGGATTAACAAAAATGCCATTTAAAATAATTTATTTAACAATTTCTAATCTGATAATATTCCTGAATCCACTTAAATCTGAGCTGAGAGACACAGAAGGTCCATGTCCTCACACACACTGGTAGTTGTAGAAGACTGGGGTTAAGTTCTATAACAAGTCGCCTGAAAAATAAATAATCGAGGTAGAACAAAGAGGAGAGCTGAGGAAAGCTCCATGGAAGTGATATCTAAACTGGATTGCAAACAGTAGGTTCTGTTTTATTTTAAATTAAAAAAAAACAGAATTATAAAGTTGAAAAGAACTCTAACACATCCTCTAACCCAATGATTCTCAACCAGGAGTGATTTTTCCCTGTAAGGGACATTTGGGAATTGTCTAGGACCATTTTTGATTGTCATGCTGGGGAAGGGTATATTGGTATCTGTTGGGAAGAGGCAAGGATGCTCCTAAACATCCCACAGTACAGAGGACAGTCCCTGACAACAAAGAATTGCCTGGCCCAAGATGTCAACAGTGCTAAAGCTGAGAAACCCTGAACATAACCCCAATACAAACCTTGTTTTATACCACATAACTGAAGGCTAGAGAAGTATGAAAACTTGCTAAAAAGATAAGATACTTTTGTCCAATTCACAACATATACCCATACTAAGAAACAGATGTTACAAAGAGTAGGAACATTTTAGTAAAGTGAAAGAAAAACTATCTAAAAATCAAAAGTGATATTGTGGTGAAACCCTCAGCAACTTTGTGAGGCCCTGCTTCAAAATAAAGAATACAAAAGAGGTAGAATGCCCTTGGGTTCCATCCCCAGCACTGCGAAAAACAAAACAAACAAACAAACAAACAAAAAAGCCCTGATATTGTAATGTAGTTTTTCTTGATCTACCAAGTCCCAAAGCAAGAATTATGACTATAATACCATTTTTAAAAAGTATACCCAGCCAGGCTTGGTGGTGCATACCTGTAATCCCAGTACTTGGGAGGCTGAAACAGGAGGATCACAGGTTCAAGACCAGCCTCAGCAATCTAGTGAGACTCAGTAACTTAGCAAGACCCTATTTCAAAATAAAAAATAAAAACGACTGAGAGTGTAGCTCAGAAGTAGAATGCCCCTGGTTTTAATCCCTAGTACCACACACACAGAGACACACAAAGTATATCTTTATTTGTTCATAATATTAATTTACCATCTGTTTAACTCAGGTATTAAGCATAGATTTGAAAAATTTTAAATTACAATAAAGACTAGGAAGCTGAGCCAGGCAGGGTAACATGCCTATAATCTCTGCTACATGAGAGAGACTAAGACAGGAGGATCACATGTTCAAGCCGGCCTGAGCAATTTAGTGAGACCTTGTCCTAAAATATAATAAAAAAGGGCTGGGGATATAGCTCAGTGGCAGAGCACTTGCCTAGCATGCATGAGGCTCTAGATAGGATTCCCAGTATAACTTTAAAAACCAACAACAAAAAGGCCAGGTGTGGTGCCACACACCTCTAATTCCAGTACTTGGGAGGCCGAGAAAGGAAGATCCCAGGTTCAAGGTTGGCATGTAATAATTTAGCAGGACCCTGTTTCAAATAAAAAATAAGACAGAGCTAGGGTGTAGCTCAGAGGTAGAGCCTCCCTGGGTTTTAATCTCCAGTACCAAAGAAAGAAGACTAGGAAACTGGGAAATCTGCATATCCACACATAACCTAGTTATTCTTTGGAGCAGGTCTTCCAAGGACCACCAGCTCCACCCAATGGGGATCTGGGCCCTAGGCAGAATTAGCCACTTTCATTCAAAATCCACTGTTAAATTACCCTTTCATTAGCTGGTGAGATTTCTAAAAGCAAATGAACTGTCCAAAGAGCTTGCACCTCTCGCTGCTAAACAACTTGTAATAGCTTCTCAGGGTCCTAATTTAAGATCTAAATCTAAATATATGAAATCACATGGACATCTTTTTTTATCCTTGCTCCTGAATGCACAAGGTAGGGGTATAAACATGAAACATGTTACCAGCAACATACATTCATTTTCAAAAACAATATACATATACTCCTTACCTCCAATGTTTCAATTGGTGAAACTTCAACTGAAACACCTTGTATAGCGGATGTGCTACAATTCCCGGTGAAAACTTGAGTAGGTTGAAGACAGGGTCCTAAAAAATCAAAGGCCAAACAGGTAAGATTCAACTGAAATTTTTTAAAAAGATAGCATGAGCAAGTTATACCATATACAAATAAAAGCTCATGAAAATGCAAGCAGCCATTTTACTGCATGAAATACATGCATGTAGAAAAATGTATTGCTAGGTAAATAAAGTTCGTGTTTAATCAATGCTAAAAGAAAGATCTTCTGTCTGTCAGAGACACTCTTCTCCCCTCTCAGTCACCTCTTATGCCTAAGGCAGAACTCCAAATGGCAGAGGGCACAACCAAAGCTTTGCTAAGGTTCTCACTTCAGAGGAAGCTAGCAAGAGGAGCTTTAGTTACATCCATGGCAAACAATCAGGGGTCCCTGTAGCTGCCTAAGATATACTAGTCATTAAAATTTAATGAATTTGATTACAAAATTGTACTGGAACCCTTTTAGGGCCATAAGTCTTTAAAATTTAAATGACTCCCTAGTGAGACTAATTCAGTCTTTGGTAAAGCAGAGGACTTTTTAGAATCTCCACACCTCAAGCAAGCACCACACCCTCACTGCAAGCCAGCAGCAGTGAAGGAAGTATACCATGTTTTCTTCTTGGTTTTATCTCTGCTACCCCATCTCCTCAGTAGCCACAAAATCACTCATCTACCATTCAGGAATGACTGTAACTTCCTCAAGAAGGAAGAAAATTAGCCAGGTGTGAAAGTGCATGCCTAATGAAAAAATGGACAATCAAGGGGGACGTGGTGGCACATGCCTGTAATTCCAGTATGTGGGAGGTTGAGACGAAGAACAGTTCCAGACCTGGTCACTGTAACTCAGTGAGACCTTGTTTCAAAATAAAAAATAAAAAGTGCCAGGGGTATAGCTCAGTGGTAGAATTCTAAAAAGAAATTAATTTATCAAAATCTTAACAAATACAAATAATTGTAATTAAAGAAGAATGCAGAATCTTTAGTTCCCCAATTACAGATTTTTAACAACTTAAGGACTGACTACACATTTCAGGTTAACCAAATAGCTCTAGTGAAAGAAGATGCAGTTTTTCCATTTAAAAAATTTCAAGTAAGCCGGATGTGGTGGCGCACGCTTGTAATCCCAGCATTTGGGAGGCTGAGACCAGAGGATTTGGGTTCTAGGCCAGCCTCAGCTACCTAGCGAGGCACTCCGCAACTTAGTGAGACCCGGTTTCAAAATAAAGAATAATAAAAAAAAAAATAGGGCTGGGGGTATAGCTCGAAGGTAGAATGTCCCTGAGTTCAATCCCCAGTACCGCAAAAAAAAAAAAAAAATTCAAGTAATAATGGCAGAAGTGACCAAATTAAAACAATTACAATTTTGTAGGTAGAATGCCCCTGGGTTCAATCCCCAGTACCGCAAAAAAAAAAAAAAAAAAAAAAGAGCCCTCTGATCAATTGTAGCAATAAAGTGCAAAGACAATACTAGTCCATCCCTCCAATAAAGTATAATCTGAACCTAATTAATAAGCATACAGATCTAATTTCCAGCCAACATAAATACAAAGGATGCTGGGTATGGTGGCACACACCTATAATCGCTGTAGTTGGAAGCTAAAACAGGAGGATTGCAGATTTGAGGCCAGCCTCAGTAATTTAGTAAGACCCTGTTTCAAAATAAAAAATAAAGTAGGACTGGGGGTGTAGCTCAGAGGTAGAATGCCCATGGGTTCAATCCTCAGCTCCCCCACCCCCCAACACACAAAATACAAAGGATAAAAGAACAAGTTACAACCCCACCAGAATGAGACATTCTAAGCATGAATAAAAGCAGAGGGAACTAATTATGGTTTACGAGGAAATTAAGATTTAACTGGGTAAACTTGATATAGAATAGGTGTTGTCTATGCTATTAAGGAATTATTATTAGGTGTATTGTAATCACTAATAACATTACAATTATAGAAAAATGTGCTGTTTGAGAGGCATGTTAAATTAGGGATAGCCAGGCATGGTGGCAGATCCCTGTAATCCCAGTACTTGGGAGGCTAAAACAGGAAGATCACAGGCTCAAAGCCAGCCCCAGCAACCTAGCAAGACCCCATTTCCAAAAAAAAAATAAAATAAAATAGGGTTGGGGGTATAGCTTGCAATCCTCAGCACCACACAAACACACACACACAAAATTAGGAGTTAAACTATATCTTGGATATGCTTTAAATTCTCAGCAAAAGTAGAGGATCAGGGATGAAACAAGTATGGTAAAATAGCATCAGAAGTTTACTAAACCAGGCATAGTGGTACAAGCCTATAATCTCAGTAATTGGGAGGCTGAGACAGAAGGATTGCTGATTTGAGGACAGCTTCAGCAACTTTGCAAGACTCTATTTCAAAACAAAATATAAAAAGGGCTGAGGATGTAGTTCAGAGGTAAAACTTCCATGGGTACACTTCCTAGCACCACACATACCAAAAAAGTTCACTGTGCCAGGCTGGTGGTACATGCCTGTAATCCCAATACCTGGGAGGCTGAGATAGGAGGACCATAAGTTTGAGACCAGCCTCAGCAACCTAGTGAAACTCTCAGCAACCTAGCAAGACCCTGTTTCAAAACAAAACATAAAAAGGGCTGGAGGTATTGCTCAGAGATAGAAAACAGAATGACCATGGTTTCAATCCCCAGTAACACACCGACACACACAAAAGTTCACTGAACTTTTTATTTGTGTACATTTGGAAATGTATACAAGTTAAAAACAATCAGCTAGAAGTCACTATAGTCCTATAAGGAGAAAAAAATACATTCTAAATGATACTTGAAAGATGATTTAATTATTTTATGCAGATAGTAGAAAAAAGCAGCTGGAGGTATAAAACTATTGAGAGGATTCTTCACCAGTCCAGGAATAAAATCCTTAAAAAACCAACACCATTACATTTCAGTATTTATTGAAAACTATAGTAAGTGATAAAGCTCAGAAGTGTAAAGACTACACCCTGACCTGAAGCTTCTCTTCACCTGGCAAAAAACTGTATACTCTCAATCCTGATGAGTAAAAAGTTCACAGAAGGAATGGATTGGTTCAGTAAAACAAGTTTACTGGAAAAAAATTTAAATGCAGTATTAAAAAATAAAGATGGAGAAAATGCAAATGTCCTGAATATAGAAAAAAGATTTTGATACAAATAACATATTTCAAAGCAAAAGATTTGTGAATGGGACAGGGGAGAAATCTAAAGAATGAACTCTGTGTGTGTGTATGTGTGTGTGGTACTGAGGATTGAGGCCCTAGGCATTCTACCTCTGAGCTACACCCCCAGCCCAACTTTTACTCTTTATTTTGAAACAAGGTCTCACTAAGTAGCTGAGGCTGGCTTCCACCTGAGATCCTCCTGCCTCAGCCTCCCACATACTAGGATTACAAGCATGTGCCACCATGCCGAGCTATGAATGAACTTTCAAAATAGGAATCCTTAGGGATAAAGAAAATAGTTTTTGAGAGAAAATGGATTAATACCGAATTTGAGAAGTCATCCTTATACTCTAAAACATGTAGTAATGAACACTACATGACTGAATATGCTCCAAATAAAAAAGGGCATTTGAGGTGTTAGGTAGCTAGAGATAAGTAGAAGATGCAAGCTGAGCATAGTGGCACACGCCTACAAGCCCTGCACTTGGGAGGCTGGGACAGGAGGATTGAAGGTTCAAGGACAGCCTCAGCAAGTAATGAGACTCACCAACCTAGCGAGACCCTGCTTCCAAATAGGAAATAAAAATTGGGCTGGAGGTGTAGCTCATAGGTAGAATGCCTCTGGGTTCCATCCCCAGTTCGAGAGAGGGGGGGAGGGAGGGAGGGAGGAAGAGGAGGGAGAAGAAAAGTAGATGTGCAGGAAGTAAGAACTGAGAAGGAATCAGTCCCCAATAACAAACGGAGTAGCAAGGATGTTGAAAATAGGATGTATTCAGGAACAGAAGCACTAATAAGTATAGGAGCACTGGCTTTATTGCTAGGAAAGGGGCCTGAGGCAGGTCAGCTTTTTGCCTTTTTTTTTTTTTTTTTTTTTTGACTCAGGATAGAGCAAACAAGATTTTGGCTAGGATTTTATCAAGAGTGTCTGAAGCAACAAGGAAGCTTTACAGACGGTATCCAGGAAGGGAATTAGTAGGGAAGTTTGAGTTTAACCATAAGAGTAACAAGAAAGACAACAAATTTACTGTAAAGAGGCAACTTTTTTAGAATTGGAGAAATGGAGGCCTGTCTGAAAAGAGGAAAAGGGACTACACAACATGTAGGGATAAAAATAAAAAATAAAAAAAAGACCAGTGAAAAAGCAAGCTTTACAATGGGGTTGAGAGGCTGAAGAATTCAAAGGCAGTGGGACCATATTCTAGAAATGGGGTGGGGGGAATGGTGAGGATGGAATATGAAGGAGTTACTCCCAAATATCTCTATCTTTAGGACACGAGTCATGATACAAGGTTTACAGAAAGAAGAAAGCATAAGCCGGGCATGGTGGTGCACACCTATAATCCCAGTACTTGGGAGGCTGAGACAGGAGGACAGCAGGTTCACGGCCAGCTTCAGCAACTTAGGCCCTCCACAACTTAGTGAGACCCTATTTCAAAATAAAAAAAATAGCTGGGCATGGTGGTGCATGCCTCTAATCCCAATACTTGGGAAGCTGAGACAGGAGAATAGCAGGTTTGAGGCCAGATTCTGCAACTTAGCAAGACCACAGGCAAGTTTCTTAACCTCTTATAGGCCCTGTTTCCTCATCTTTTTTTGAAACCACACCTAATTATCATATACTTATTTCAAAGGCTGCTGTGGGAATTAATTTACATAGAAGGAAAAAATTTATAATTGGTAATGTACCATATTTATTAGATTGAAAGCTCTCAAATGGCAGAAATCTAAGAATCTCAGAACTTCTTTTATTTCACAAGAGCAGATGTATATTATACAGGCATACTAAGCTAGAAGTTGTGCTAAAAGGATAATTAGGAAAATATTCTTTTCCATGAGAGGGAAAAAACTTAGTTGATATTATACATCACAATTTCAATAAGAATTAATAAGGATTTTATATTATGAGGGTCACTCCAGATATTTTGTTCAGCTGAAACTTAAACTTGACCATTGTCAAGGTCTAGAAATCATCCCAGGTGGAAGAGACTCAAAGTGTTGCTCAGTATTCAGCAACATTATGAATTTATACATACACACACAGACAATATGTAACCTTTTAATAAATAATGCACACAATTATACAAGTGTGGACAGCTATTTAAAACATTGCTTATATACAAGTAGGGAACAAATCTGAGGTCCTAGAGAAAAGTGAAATACCCATAAAGAGTCAACAAAGCCGGGCATGGTGGCACACGCTTGTAATACTAGTACTTGGGAGGCTGAGACCAGAGGATCTGGGCTCACGGCCAGCCTCAATTACTTAGTGAGGCCCTCTGCAATTTAGTGAGACCCTGTTTCAAAAGAAAAAATAGGACTGGGAGTGTAGCCCGGAGGTAGAATGCCCCGGGTTCAATCCCCAGTACTGCAAAAAGAGAGTCAACAAGAAGCCTCTTTATCTTGAATATGAAATATTAGGGATTTTTTTTTCTTGGTGGTATTGGGGAATTGAACCCAGGAGCATTCTACCTCTGAGCTATACTGTCAGTCTGTTTACTTACTTATTTATTTATTTATTTATTTATTTATTTACCTACTTACTTATTTTTATTTGGGATTGAATTCAGGTACATTTTACCTCTGAGCTATATCCCCAGCCCTAATTTGTATTTTAGTTTGAAACAGGGTCTCACTAACTTACTAAAGGCCTCACTAAATTGCTAAGGCTGACTCTGAACCCGTGATCCTCCTGTCTCAGCATCCCAGGCACTTGGATTACAGGCATGTACCACCATGCCCAACTATTTTTTTTATTTTGAAACAGGGTTTCACTAAGTTGTGAAGGGCCTCACTAAGGAGCTGATGCTGGCTGCAACCTGTGATCCTCCTGTCTCAGCTGTGATCCTCCCAAGTACTGGAATTACAGACATACACCATCACACCCAGCTATATTAGGGAAACTGAATTAACCTCCTCACTGAAGATAAGTAACAGAGTTGAACAAAATATAAAAAATGATTTTTTTTTTACTTTTTTTGCTTTCTTAAGGGGATTAAACTCAGGGACATTCTACCTCTGAGCTGCATCCCCAGCTCTATTTTATTTTTTGTTTGAAAACAGTGTCTCACTAAATTGCTGACAGCCTCAATAAATTGCTGAGACTGGCCTCAAACCTGCAATCCTCCTGTCTCAGCCTCCCATGTAGTGAGATTACAGGCATGCACCACCATGCCCAGCCATGAAATGACTTTCTTAAAGGGTACAAAGAACTACCAGGATAGTGCTTTGTGACCCATTAAAGGACTAGATTTCAGAGAGGTAAGCCCAGCAATCTACAACAGGAAGCTAGAGGTTAAACTGCATCTGACAGTGTTGTGGTTTCAATCCCTGATGCAGCAATGTCCAGAAGTAAAGCTATGGGGAAGTGACTGGATCACAAGAACTCTAACCTCATCAGTGGGTTAATCCATTCAATGGATTAATAATTTGAATGGACTGGTGGGAAGTGGTGGAAACTGTAGGCAGGTGAGCTATGGTTAGAGGAAATAGGTCACTGGGAGTGGACTGGTGGATACTCTAGCTTGTTCCAGGCGCCCCTCCCTCCCTTTCCTGATGGCCATGACCTGAGCAGTGTTCCTCTGCCAGGCCCTTCTGCCTTTAAATTCTGCCTCAACTTAGGCACAGAGCAATAGAACAGGCCAACCATCTGTTTAACTTGTTCTTGTCAGGTGTTTGGTCACGGTGATGAAAAGCTGACTACCATGGACAGTCTGACAAGCCAGAGGGATAAAAGGGGACAAAGAGACAAAGCCTCTTCCCCCATTTTCAGGTTGGGACACTGAAGAAGAGCTGCACCTTAAAAATGAGGGTAGACCAGAAATTAATCAGTCCATATGCTGAAGGCAATGTAGCCTTGAGTCATCTGGTTGACCTAGAAAAATCTCAAAAGCTGAGATTTGACTAAGTAATCCTGGTTTCTCTCATGCAAATGAACGAACACATACACACACACATGCAATCCTTTCTGAAATACATCATCTCAAATAATCTTTCAAATACAATACTCAGAGTACAAATAAATAAGGCACACAAGGATAAGCTGAAAGCCATAGAAATAACAAACAACAAAAACAGACTCAGGGAGTCTAAATATTGGAATTATCATACATGAATTTTAAATTATACTTACTATGTTCAAGAAAACAAAGCCAAAATTAAATTATCTCAGCAACAAACTGTAAACCATAAAAAATGAAAAAGTACAGTCATGGGTCATTCAATGAATTTATGTTTTAAGAAACATTGCCGGGCATGGTGGCACACGCTTGTAATCCCAGTACTTTGGAGGCTGAGACAGGAGGATTGCAGGTTCGCAGACAGCCTCAGCTACTTAGTGAGGCCCTCTGCAACTTATTTGGACCCTGTTTCAAAATAAAGAATAAAAAATAGGGCAGGGAGCCGGGCATGATGGCGCACGCTTGTAATCCCAGCATTTGGGAGGCTGAGACCAGAGGATCTGGGTTCGTGGCCAGCCTCAGCTACCTAGTGAAGCACTCCACAACTTAGTGAGACCCTGTTTCAAAAAAATAAAGAATAGGGCTGGGGGTATAGCTCAGAGGTAGAATGCCCCTGTGTTCAATCTCTAGTACCGCAAAAAAAAAAAAAAAAAAAAAAAGGGCAGGGGATATAGCTCGGGGGTAGAATGCCCCTGGTTTCATCCCCGGTACCACACACACACAAACAAGAAACATATCATTGTAGATGGGAATGGTGGTTGACATCTGTAATCCCAGTACTTGAGAGTCTGAGACAGGAGGATCCCATTTTCGAGGACAGTCTCAGCAATTTAGTGAAATCCTGTCAAAAAATAAAATAGGGCTGGGCATACAGCTCAGAAGTAAAATGCCCCTGTGTTCAACCTCTAGTACAATACATAAATAAATAAATAGACATGTCACTGTACAAACATCATAGAGTGTACATATGGTATACTTCTGAGCGTACAGCTCAGAAGTAAAATACCCGTGTTCGATCTCTAGTACAATAAATAAATAGACATGTCACTGTACAAACATCATAGAGTGTACATATATTTGTGAAAGTACATCATGTGCATTAGGGTATCTCCCCCTGCCCCCCATCCATCACCATCAGTTAAGTCAACTTCTTTGCTTATCTAGGGTTTCTCCTTTTTCATCTGGAGTCCCTCTTATGTCCCATCTTCTCCCTAGCATCTGCATATTATGCTTTTTTACTCTAATCTCACTTAACATAATGTTTTCCAGTTGCATCCATTTCCTTGCAAATAAGATTTTGTTCTTCTTTATGGCTGAGTAAAATTCCATTGTGTACATATCCCATAGTTATGTAATCCATTCATCTGTCGATGGACATTTTGGCTGTTTCCATAGTTTGGCAATTGTGAATTGTGCAGCTATAAACATAGATACACATGCATCGGTCTGATATTTGGTTTCCATTCTTTTGGGTAGATATCCAGAAGTAGTATTGCTGGATCATATGGTAGGTTCATTCCCATTCATCTGAGTATCCTCCATACTGTTTTCCAAAGTGGTTGCACTAATTTGCAATCCCACCAACAATGGATTAGGGTTCCCACTTCTCCACACCCTTGCCAGCATTTGTTGTTGTTTGTGTTTTTGATGATTGCCATTCTGATTGGAGTTAGGTGAAATCTCAAGGTAGTTTTGATTTGCATCTCTCTGATTGCTAATGATATAGAACATTTCCTCACACATTTATTGGCCATTTGTATTTCTTCTTTTGTGAGGTGTCTATTTAGATCCTTTGCCCATTTTTTTGATTGGGTTGTTTTCTTAGCTGTGAGTTTCTTGAGCTCTCTGTATATCCTAGATATTAGACCTCTAACAGAAGAGTACCTGGCAAAAATTTTCTCCCACTCTGTGGGCTCTCTGTTGAGGTTCTTGATAGTTTCCTTTGCTGCACAGCAGCTCTTCAGTTTAATGCAATCCCATGTATTGATCTTCCTTTGAGTTGCTTGTGCTTTGGGGGTCTTGTTGAGAAAGTTTTTTACCTGTTACCTGTGCTGAAGTGTTGGGCCTAAGCCTTCTTCAAGTAGCTGCAAGGTCTCTGGCCTGACTTGCAGGTCTTTGATCCACCTTAAGTTGACTCTTGTGCAGGGTGAGAAAGTGGAGTTTATTTCCATTTTCCTGCATATGGTTAACCAGTTTTGCCAACACCATTTGTTAAAGAGGCTATCTTTTTTCCAGTGTATGTTTTTGGCTCCTTTGTAAAAAATCAATTGACTGTAAGCACGTGGGTCTATTTCTGAATCTTCTACTCTGCTCCATTGGTCTATGTGTCTGTTTTTGTGCCAATACCATACTGTTTTTATTACTGTGGCTTTGCAGTAGAGTTTGAAGTCAGGTATTGTGATACCTCCTGCATGGTTCTTGTTGCTAAGAACTACTTTGGCTATCCTGGGCTTTTTGTTGTTCCAAATGAATTTAAGGACTGATTTTTCTATGTCTGTGAGGAGTGACCTTAGTAATTCCATGGGTATTACATTGAATCTGTAGATCACTTTTGGGAGGATGGCCATTTTGATGATATTTATTCTGCCTATCCAAGAGCATGGTAGATCCTTCCATCTTCTAAGGTCTTCATCGATTTCTTTTTTCAGCCTTTTGTAGTTTTCCTTATAGAGGTCTTTTACCTCTTTGATTAGGTTTATCCCTAAGTATTTTATTTTTGGAGGTGCTATTGTGAGTAGAATTGTTTTCTGGATTTTTCAGTGGATTTATGGTTGGCATACAGGAAAGCTTCTGATTTTTTAAGACTGATTTTGTATCCAGACACTTTGCTGAATTTGTTGATCAGTTCTATAAAATTTTTGGTTGAGTTTGTTGGGTCTTCTAAGTATAGTATCATGTCATCTGCAAAAAGGGATAGTTTTAGTTCTTCTTTCCCTATTTTTATCCCTTTGATTTCCTTCTCTTGCCTTATTGCTCTGGCTAGAGTCTCAAGTACTATATTGAACAGAAGAGGTGATAATAGACATCCTTATCTTGTTCCTGTTTTTAGTGGGAACTCTTGCAGTTTTTCTCCATTTAATATGATGTTGGCTGTGGGCCTACTGTATATTGCCTCTATGATGTTGAGGTACGTTCCTTCTATTCCGATTCTCTGAAGTGTTTTTAGCATGAATGGATGTTGGATCCTGTCAAATGCTTTTTCAGTATCAACCGAGATGATCATGTAATTTTTGTCTTTGATTCTGTTTATGTGGTGAATTACATGGATTGTTTTTCATATTTTGAACGTGTATAATTTTCTTGATGTGGTTTTGAATGCGCATTGCTAGTATTTTGTTTAGCAGTTTTGCATCTAAGTTCATCGATGATATAGGCCTATAGTTTTCTTTTCTTGAGCTGTCTTTATTTGGCTCTGGTATTAATGTGATGTTGGCTTCATAGAATGTGTTTCTTTCTATTTCACGGAATAGTTTGAGGAGTACTGGGATTAGCTCTTCTATAAATGTTTTATAAAATTCACTTGGAAAACCATCTGCCCCCGGGCTTTTGTTTGATGGTAAACTCTTTATTGCTGTTTATATCTCTTTGATTGCTACTAGTTGGTTTAAGTTTTCTATATCTTCTTGACTCAATTTAGGAAGGTTATATGTGTCTAGAAATTTGTCAATTTCTTCAAGATTTTCCATTTTGTTGGAGTATAGTTTTTCAAAATAGTTTCTGATGATCCTCTGTATTTCCATACTGTCGGTGGTAATATCCCCCTTTTCATCTCTTATTGTAGTAATTTGGGTTGATTCTTTCTTTTGGTTAGGTTGGCCAATGGTTTATCTATCTCGTTTATATTTTCAGGAAACCAGATTTTGGTTTTGTTGATTTTCTGTGTTTTTTTATTCTCTGCTTCATTAATTTCTGCTTTGATTTTCATAATTTCCTGTCTTTTAACAGCTTTGGGGTTGGACTGTTCTTGCTTTTCAGGTGCTTTGAGCTGTGTCATTAGGTTATTTATTCGGTGATTTTCTGTTCTTCTTATGTGGGCACTCAGTGCTATAAATTTTCCTCTTAGTTCTGCCTTCAAGGTGTCTTTGAGGTTTTGATATGTTGTATCTGTTTTCATTGGTTTCTAGGAAGTTTTAAATTTCTCCCCTTACTACGTGACCCAATCCTCATTCAGCAATGTGGTGTTCAGTCTCCATGTGTGTACATGGTTACTCTGGGTCTTCTTAGAGTTGATTTCTAGTTTCACTCCATTGTGGTCTGAAAAGATGCAGGGAATTATGTTGCATTTTTTGAATTTGCCAGTGCTCACTTTGTAGGACAGAATGTGGTCTATTTTGGAGAAGGTTCCATGTGTAGGTGAGAAAAGTGTGAATTCAGCTGTAGTTGGGTGAAAGAGTATATATGTGTCTAATAGGTCCATTTGGTTTATGGTATTCTTTAGGTTTGAGGCGTCTTTACTGACTTTTTGTTTAGAAGATCGGTCTAATGATGTGAGAGGCGTACTGAAGTCTCCCAGTGTTAGTGTATTGGGATCTATGTATGTCTTTATATCAGTTTATGAAAGTGGCTGCACCTATGTTTGGGGCATAGATGTTGATAATTGTTATTTCCTCTTGCTGGATTGTTCCTTTGACTAGTAAAAGGTGACCTGCTTTGTCTCTTTTGATGAGCTTAGGCTTGAAATCTAATTTATCCGATATCATAGTTGCTACTCCTGCTCTGATTCAAAATTTATAAAAAAAAAAAATTCAAGGGCTGAGGGTGTAGCTCAGAAAGAGAATGCCCCTGGGTTCAATCTCCAGTACCAAAAATATGTAAATAAATAAAATAAAAAATCTGTATTCTAGTATCAAGAGTTAAAAAGTCCCAAGAGAAAAGAAAACAAATACCTGGACAAAATAATATACACATATTCATGGCAGCAGTATTCATAATACTCCAAAGGGAAACAATATAAATGCCTATCAAGTAATGAATAAAAACATAGCATATGCATACAATAGGATATAATTTGACAATAAAAAACAAATGAAATACTGATACCTGCTACAACATAGGTGAACCTTGAAAACCTAAGTGAAAGAGGCCAGTTACAAAACACTACATATAGTATGATACCATTTACATGAAAATTTCAGAATAAGCAAACCTTTAGATGCAAAAAGATGTGTGATTCCCTAAGGGTGATGGGGAAGGAGGCGATGGGAGTGCCAACTAACAGTGATTCTTTCTCAGTTGATGAAAATTTTATAATATTAACTGTGGTATTTGTTGCACAACTTTGTAAATATTAAACTACTAAACTGTACACTTTAAATGAATTGTATGAATAAAAGGGGGGACCATCGCCAAGAATTCTGTTTATACTAAGTGATTAAGAGGGTCTAAATATAATGCCAATATATTTAAAAATTAAGTTGATATAAACCTTTTTTTTTGGTTCTGGGGATGGAACCCAAGGACATTCTACCTCTGAGTTGCATTCCCATCCCTTTTTATTTTTTATTTTGAAACAAGGTCTCAGTAAGTTGCTGAGGCTGACCTTGAACCTGTGATCTTCCTGTCTCAGCTTCTCAAGTGTTGGGATTACAGGCATGCACCACTACACCTGGCTTAAAATAAACTTTTATAAAAATTTAATTTACCAAAAAGGTCTAAAAAGAAATACATCTGGGGTATCCTATTACTGTTTTAAAAAACTGAACCTGTAATTAAAAGTTTTCCCACAAAGAAAACTCTAGGCTTAAATGGCTTCACTGCTAAACTCTTTCATACATTTAAAGAAACAAAACCAATCTATTTTTGGTGGGGGGGGGCAGGGGGTGTTACTGAGGATTAAACCCAGGGGCACCCTTTTTTGAGACAGTTCTCACTAACTTGCCTGGGCTGGCCTCAAACTCATGATCCTCCTGCCTTAACCTCCCCTGTAGCTGGAATTATAGGAGTGTGCCACCACACCCAGCCAGAAAACCAATTTTAATATAAACTTTTCCAGAGAATTAAATAACAGGTACATTCCTTAACTTGTTTTACAAGACTACTAAAATCTGACAAAATTAGAGTCCAATATCATTCATAAACAAAGATCCAAAATTCTAAAGTAAAAGAAAAACATGATACTGAACATGGTATGTTTATTCCTAGAATGCAAAGTTGACTTAGCAATAGGAAATAAACCAATAAAACTTATTTTGAGGAACAAATTCATATAGTTATTTTAACATTAGGAAAAGCATCTGAGCAAAGTGTGGTGGCACGTCCCTGTAATCCTAGTACTTGGGAGGCTGAGACTGGAGGATCCTCTGTTTGCAGCCAGCCTCAGAAACTTAGCTAGACCTTCAGTAACTTAGGGAGAACCTGTTTCAAAATGAAAAATAAAAAAAGGGCTGGGGGTCTAGCTTGGAGATAGAATGCCCTTGGTTTCATTCTCCAGTTCCAAAAAAAAAAAAGCACAGTAAGATAAGAATCAAATAAAAGTATAGCAATCTGAAAGGAATAAAACTTTCCTTATTTTCAGCTCAAAAGACTGAACAAATATTACTATTGAATAAATAGTAAAAAGATTCTAAAGATAAATATCAAAAGTTATAAAAGCTTAGCACAATTGTTATATACAAGGTCAACACAAAAGGACCTTAAACAAAGTCTATAAACATAATATCAAAAATATCAAATGTCTAGGAATAAAACTCTCAAAAGGTAGAAACAACTTTCTGGAGAAGATTATAAACATTACTGAGAAAAACTAAGAAGGAATTAAACAAATGGAATAGTGGATCATGTTCATAAAGTAGAAAACAATATTATAAAGATGTTAATTCTCCCAAATTGCTCTATGGATTTCATGCAATCCAATTAAAATAACAGATTTCAAGTGTGGGGTGGAAAAGATGGCAAGATGATACTAAAATTTATATCAATGTGCAAAGGGCCAAGGAATAGCCAAGATGTTCTGGAAAATGAGGTGGAAGAACTTGTTCTACTGACTATTGAAACTTATTATAAAGCTGTAATAAACATGACAATCTGTATCAGAATAAGGACAAACAGACCACTGGAAAAGAACACAGAGCACACAAACAGAACCAAATGCATATAGACATTTGATTCCTCACAACAGTATGGAAAAGACAGTGTGTGCTGGGACAATCAGCTATTCATATGGGGAAAAACAGTATTATCCCCTACCTAAGAGGACACACAAAAATCAGTTTTAGGTGGATATATGTGAAGGCCAAAACCATACAACTTCTAGAAAATATCTTCAAGGGATAGGAAAAGATGCTTTAACAGAACCTGATCAGTCTAGTTTAAACACAAAGCAAATATTGGCTACATTAAAAAAATGAGACCTTCAGTTTATGAAAAGGCACCCTGAAGAATATATTTGCAATCAGCAAGGGCTCATTTCCAGCATATAATAAAGAACCAGAAATCAGCAAGTCAAAAAGGCAAGAAAGTACTCAACCCATTTTTCAAGGAATTCTACCCACAATAGATACAAAAGCATAAATCTCTACCTGGAACAATTTGCTACAAATACTGGCATTTTCCCTGAGATTTACAGAGTAAAAACTTTTAACCATATATTAACATTTTAAAATGTGTTTTAAATGTTCATATTTCAATACATCAGTTCTCTCATTCCTTCTCTAATTTGAACACTAAGAAATAATCATCACTGAAAAGTCTTAAGAAATCTTTACTCCAAGGTCAAAAAGACATTCTCTAAAAACTGAGAGCTACTGCATTATCCAACAACAGTATCTATAGTGATATAGTCACACAATGGAATAGTACACAGAAAAACAATTATGTTCACAATTCTGCACATCCCAAAAGATAAAGTAAAAAGGTAGGCAAAAGTAATCTGTGGTGTTAAAACTCAGGAAAATGGCTGGGGAGTAGGGTGGTAAGCAGGACTTCTAAATTGCTGATGATGTTCAATTTCTTGATCTAGGTCCTGATACACGAATGTGCTCAGTTGGTAAAAATTCACTGAATTGCTTGCTACTGATAATGTGTGCTTTCTGAATATTAAAGTTTAGTAAAATTTTTAAAATTCTTTTTAACTGTGAATGAATGCATTTTTTAAAAATTATTCAGGGAACATAGGACCAAAAAAGATCTGAAGTCCACCAGTTCAGGGCAAAGCACAAAAATCAAATAACAAAAATTTAAAAAGCAATATGCTGATTATCAAAAAATATTCACAGAGGTATCAAACCAACTAGTGACTCTCAAAATTATAGTAATGTTGGTGTGAAACTATTTGAATCCAATAGAAGAAACTGAATTATATCTAGATTTAGTGGAGGACTGGCAGTATAGCTCAGAATAAAATGCCCCTGGGCTCAATCCCCAGTATCAAAAATAAAAAAGAGATACACGCTTGTAATTCCCAGTACTTGGGAGGCTGAAACTGGAGGATCCAAGTTCACAGCCAGCCTCAGCTACTTAGTGAGACTCTCCACAACTTACTGAGACCCTGTTTCAAAATAAAGAATAAAAAATAGAACTGTGGGTGTAGCTCGGAGGTAGAATGCCCTTGGGTTCCATCCCCAGTACCACAAAAAAAAAAAAAAAAGAAAGAAAAGAAATAATAATTAATGAATAGATTAACACATCTAATTAAAGCCCCTAATTTTACAAATAAAGAAACCAAGATCTTTTGAAGTTGAGTATTTTGTGCAAGATCATGAAAGGTTCTAAATACATACAAACAATTGAAGTTATTTAATAAAGTTCACCACTCCCAATTTTCTAAGTTCTAGGGGATTTCCACCTACCAAGAAAGTTTGTTTATTGACTATTTCCCTCAATACACACCATATTCAACTGAAACCATCTTTATTCAAACAACTCAAAATTAATATTTTTGCCATCCATGACTAATAGCCAAAAGTTATTTCTGTGGCAGAAAAGATAAGACTTCCTAAAAGTGAAGCTCATGATGTGCAGCCTAACAGATAATTTTCTGTTTACACTGAATGATGAGTTTGACATCAAATTTAAGGCACATATGATAATTTATAATAACAATGGCATCTGCTACATATGGTATCTCAGAAAAAGTCTTTTAAAAATTAATCATCTGCCAGGCGTGATGGAACATGCCTGTGATCTCAGTACTTGGGAGACTGAGAGAAGGTTCGAAGCAAGCCTCAGCAACTTAGCAAGACCCTGTCTCAAAATAAAAAATTAAAACAGGGCCGGGGGTGTAGCTCAGAAGTAGAACACCCTGGGTTCAATTTCCAGTAACTACAATACATACACACACACACACACACACACACACACACACACACACACTCATGGTCACAATTCTAACAGCTCATATAAACAAATACACTAAATTATTACTTTATATGTTACTTTTATAATTTAACATATTACTTTAATACCAATTTATTAATCAATCATGAGTCTTAAAAATTTAAATCGTTCAATTCATCCCAGTTCACTTCTATATCCAAGTATGCTTAACATTTTTAAAACAGTGACTTGTCATTCTGAAACTAAATCTATCAAAAATGTACAGTGCATAAAATAATTCATTTAATCTTATGAAAACATAATTTTAAATTATAAAAATGCTTCAGTCTTAACCCCAATCCTAGAAGGTTCTTTTCACAATCATAGCACTCTCTCCTTTTACTTCAAACTATAAAGTTCAGTGCCAAGATTAATTCCTGTCCTTGCCATTCCTAGAGAAAACATCTTGCCCTTGAGGACCTGCAGAAAATTGAAAAGAAAATCAAAGTGGTTTTATAGCTACAGAATTTTTTTTTTTCGGTACTAGGGATTGAACCCAGAGGCATTCTACCTCCGAACTACATCCCTAGTTCTATTTTGTATTCTTTATTTTTGAAACAGAGTCTCACTAAATTGTGGAGAGCCTCACTAAGTAGCTGAGGCTGGCCGTGAACCCGGATCCTCAGGTCTCAGCCTCCCAAATACTGGGATTACAAGAGCACGCTACCATGCCCGGCTTTACAGAAATTTATGTACTAAAGAACTGGAGGAAGCCAGGCATTGTGGCACATGCAGATAATCCCAGTACTTGGGAGGCTGAGACAGGAGGACTGCAAACTTGAAAACAGCCTCAACAAGTAGTAAGATTCTCATCAACCTAGTGCAGACCTTGTTTAAAAACAAAAAATAATAAGGACTGGAGGTGTAGCTCAGAGTTAGAATGTTCCTAGGTTCAATCTCCAGTACTACACATAGGAAGGAAGGGAGAGAGTCAGGGAGGCAGGCAGCCAATTGTCAATCAGCCCTGGTGGTACAGGTTGTAATCCTAGTACTTGGGAGGCTGAAACAGGAGCATCACAGCCTCAACAAGTAGTGAGATTCTCATCAATCTAGTGATACCCTGTTTCCAAATAAGAAATAAGATAGGGCTGTGGGTATAGCTCAGAAGTAGAATGCCCCTGGGTTCAATCTCCAGTATCAAAAAAAAAGTAAAGAAGGAAGGGAGGGAGGGAGAGAGAAACAGATAGCCAAACTGGAGATTTCAGCCAGGTGTGGTGGCACACATCTGTAATTCCAGAGACTCAAGAGGCTAAGACAGGAAGATCACAGGTTCAAGGCCAGCCTAGGCAACTCAGACCCTGTCTCAAAATAAAAAAATAAAAGGGCGAGGGATATGGCTCAGTGGTAGAGTACCCCTGGGCTTAATCTCCAGAATGGACCCTCCCCCCAAAAAAGAACCACCTGGGGCCTCAGTAATACAAATAATTAAAAATGACTTAACAATTAAATATAACAGGGCGGCATGGCACAGAAAAAGGGCATTATTGGGAAAAGTGATACAATGGAATAAAATCTGCAGTTTGGGTAATAGTAACACACCAATTCTAATGTCTTAGTTTTGACAAACATACCATGAAGGGTATATGAGAAATGTGTACTATCTTTGCAACTTTATTATAAGTCTAAAATTATTTCAAAGAAACTTATTTTAAAAGAAATGACTCAGCTAGGCTTAGTGGTACACACCTATAATCCCGGCTACTCAGGAGGCTGAGGATTGCAATTTTGAGGCCAGCTTCAGCAATTTAGCAATACCCTGTCTAAAATTTTAAAAAAATAATAAAAAGGGTTGGCCATGTAGCTCAGTGGCAGAGTGCTTGCCTAGCATGTGGGAGGCTCTGGGTTTGACCCCAGCACTGCAAGAACAAAAAGAAAACGGAAAAGGAGAAGAAAAATGACTTAGCAAAAACTGCCAGAAGTTGAGAAATTTACCTCAATTCACAATATCTTCAAGTAATTTCTCTCCATCCACACAAGGCCTAAATGCTGGGGGAGAAGGGGGGAACAAAGCAGGTTAACAGAAGGGACTCTTTAAAATGTTAATAATTACCAGGCATGGTGGCCCAGACTTGGGGGGCTGAGACAGGAGACTCTCAGCAACTTAGTGAGACAGGTTCAAAACAAAACAAAAGGGCTGGGGGTATAGCTCAGAGGTAGAAAGCCCTGGGGCTCAATCCCCAGTACCACAAACATACAAAAAATGCTAACAATTTTAATATTATGTACAGGGAGGGGGAGGGAAACACAAACAATGCTGTGCATGTATGTTTCTATCACTCTGAAACTCATTATGATGGATAATTACAATGCACCAATAAAAAATAAAATTAAATATTTAAATTAAATATTAAAAATAAAAAGCTATTTCCCAACATTATAAATGAAAGCAAGCCCCCCAAAAGCCTAAAAAAAAAAAAAAAACACCCTTTTGGGAGGAATTAAAATGTAAAGTCTGAAACCAGTGGAAAGTGAAGGGAAGAATGCTATTTAATGCTATGTAAATACAATAGATGTAGGCAGTAGACAGCAAAGTAAAGAAGGGTATTTTAGAGGTTCTAAAACCACAAAACTTAATAAAAATAAATACACAATATTTCTTATGCGCTCACCTATGGGCCAAGGGCTGTTTTAAGCTCTTCATAGATACTAACACATTTAATCCTCCCAAGAGCCCTATAGGGAGGGAACTACTTTTATCTACATTTTACAGATGAGAAGTCTGCAAGTAATGGGACAGCAATTTGGAGCAAGCACTCTGGGCAGAAAGTCCACGCTCTTAACCACTGTACTATGCGGTATAGCCTTTTGAGAAGCCAAACCAGGAAAACACCTGTTTTCTAGAAACTAGCCCCATTACTCACCTTATCCTTAGCCTCCACCAGATAAGAAAACCCCCTTCCCAAGATGGGGGTGTCTTTCCTAGGATCATGGAAGCAGAGGCCTCTACTGCTCTCTCTGCAAGACTGTGTTCATAATCTTTTAGTACCTTCTGCACTCAAGGCAAGGCCTATTCCTGCTGACACATTGTTACACAAAGAGGTTAGTTTTTTTAGTACTATCAGTATTCAAATTCAGATATGTTGGGTTAGCCTGGGAATCCAAACACCATATGTAACATTTTTTTTCTGTGGGAAAATGGTGCTGATTTCAAAATAAAAAAAAAAAACAAAAAAGCCTTTATAGACCATTTAGAAATTGAAGCTCCCTCTACAAAGCCTTATAGATGCCAAGATCATTAAATTTTAATAAAGACACCGAGTTACTCAATCTAGTTTTACTCATACATCAAAGAGGCATAATTCTTTTTCTTTTCTTTTTCCCCATCCCTTTCTCTGTGTGGTACCAGATATCAAACCCAGGGACATTCTACCTTTGAGCATATACCCCTCGTCCTATATTATTTTATTTTTGTGGCACTGGGAATTAAACCCAGGAGCATTCTACCTCCAAGCTACACCCCCAGCCCTATTTTATTTTTATTTTGAAACAGGGTCTCGCTAGGTTAATGAGAGTCTCACTATTTGCTGAAGCTATCCTCGAACCTGTAATCCTGTCTCCACCTCCCAAATACTAGGATTACATAAATATGCCAATGACACTTGGCTAAGAGGTATAGTTCTTTTGCCCAGCTTTATTTTTTATTTTGAAACAGGGTCTCAGTAAATTTCTGAGGCTGGCCTCAAACCCCGATCCTCCTGTCTCAGCCTCCCAACTACTGGGATTACATGCATATGTCAATGCACCTTTGCTAAGATGTACAGTTCTTTATACTTAACATGATGGGAATGGTGCTACTGAAAAAAATTAGCTTAATTATTCTATGGATTTCCTGCACTATGACCGATTATAGATTTATCTAGCAGTTAATATATTGCTTCCTCTGGTCCTCTCAATAAACTGCTTTTAAAAAGTACTGCCTAGTAAAGGAATATTTTATTCACAGCTATCCCCCACCAGAACAGAAGGGTATCATCTCAGAAGGTAACTAAAGTATTTACAGTTGTAATGACAATGACTTAATAATAATAATAATAATAATAATAATAATAATAATAATAACTTTAAGTCTTTTTAAGCATTTGCCATTGCTAGGCATGTTTTAAATAAAACACATCCTCTGGTTCATTTAATCCTCACATGAGGTAGATACATTATTCCCATTTCAAAAAATGAGGAAATAGGTCAGAAATTAAGCAATTCGCCCAAGAACAGAGCTAGTTAGTATCAGAAGATCACAACATTTGAACATTTACCCCTAGAGATCATGTTTTTGTTAACCACCATACTCTGTGTGTATGTAATTAAAGATTTTGGTGAACTCTTAAAACGAAGAGAATGCTTGCTCAAATTTGTTTTTCAAGCGAGAAAATAGTTTGGAAACAAACAAGAGACCCATCTTGTCTTTAATTGGGAATATTTCCTTCAACCAAGCTAAGAATAAACACTGATATATGGAGAACAAATTCTAAATGTATTTGGCTTTGCTTTTATCAGCTTGAAATCTTTCACTTCATTGTCTGAACACCACAAACAGTGGTAACGGAATGTAACATCAACAAACTAATAAAACTTTACTTTAAAATCTTCAGATAAAATAAACACATTGTCCATATTTACCACTAGGTAAACTAGGGTAAAATAACTACAACAGATCTAATACCTCTGAAAAGGTTCAAAACATCAAGCAAGAAATGGTGGGAATAAGATACTCCTTTTATGACAAACTAGAACTCTGTTGTTAACAACACTAAGATATCCTTTAACAACAGACACTAAGCTGAGACGGAATGAACTAAAATTTTATTTCAAGACATGTACCTAGCCAGGCATGGTGATGCACACCTATAACCCCAGTACTTGGGAGGCAGAGATATGAGCATGGCAGGTTCGAGGCTAGCCTGAGCAACTTAGTCATATCCTCACCAATTTAGAGACTTTCAAAATAAAAATAAATGGCTGGGGGTGTAGCTGAGGTAGAACGTTCCTCAGTTCAATCCCCAGTACCCCCTCCATATATGTGCTTAAATTCAGAAAATCTTCATTGATAATCTAAAAAGTCTCAATTCATTTCCCAGAGAAGCCATTTGATTCACACAAACAAACCTAATTTTGGATAGCTAAAGGTGTGCTACCTACCATCTCACTAAGTAATTAACAAAATGTCAGCTAACTCCAGGGACTTCTGGAGCACAAGATGATTTTTTTTCCAGAACTGGGGATAGAACCCAGGGGAATTCTACCTCTGAACTGTACCCCCAGCCCTATTTTTATCCTTTATTTTGAAACAGGGTCTCACTAGGTTGTTGAGGGCCTCACTAAGTAGCTGAGGCTGCCCGATCCTCCTGTCTCAGCCTCTCAAGTACTGGGGTTACAAGTGTGCACCACCATGCCCGGCTTCAAGATTTTTTTTTAATCATCTTTTTGGCTTCCCAAGAAACAATAGTCAACATGCTAGGTTTCCAAGGCAGTCAGAAGTATATCAAACACCAGACCTGTGCGGGCCATGTTTGTATGGGAAACCCATTTAGTTTTTCAATTCAGAAGAAAAGCAACTACCCCTGCCCCATTCTGTCCTAGAAGTAGAATATCTTCCCTCTGCTGAGTCTTAGTTTCCCTAGGACCATAGCCTTGGCCTTCCTGATTAAAGCAGAGCAGGAGGAAAGGCATGAATGAGGGCAAAAGCCAGAGATGAGGGGAGAGGAGATGCAGGATGCCTAAGGCAAGACCAACCTGGGAGAGAATGATGCTGGGGCGGGGGGGGGGGGGTAGCTGAAAAGAATAAGGAAAAAGTATAAGGGTGAGGTGGGCTGGGGAAGAGGATGAGGAAACAGTACCTCTTCCTGCAGCACAGAGTCTCACTTGGGATTGTACCCAGGGACGCTCTACCTCTAAGCTACATCCCCAGCCCTTTATTTTGAAACAGGATCTTGCTAAATTACTGCATGTGGGGCTTGAATCTGCAATCCTCCAGTCTCAGCCTCCTAAATATTGAGATTACAGGTATGTGCCTCCATTCCCAACAGCACTCAGGCTTTTTAAAGCTTTTATAAACAATTAAGGAGAAGCAAGAAAAGACATTATAGAAGGTATCTTGACACTGTGCCTCCCTCTCCCTAGTTATTCTCTTTCTCCTTTTCAAGAAAGATGGGGTGGGCCGGGCGTGGTGGCGCACGCTTGTAATCCCAGCATTCGGGAGGCTGAGACCTGAGGATCCGGGTTCGCGGCCAGCCTCAGCTACCTAGTGAGGCACTCCGCAACTTAGTGAGACTCGGTTTCAAAATAAAGAATAAAAAATAGGGCTGGGGGTGTAGCTCGGAGGTAGAATGCCCCTGAGTTCAATCCCTAGTACCGAAAAAAAAAAAAAAAGAAAGATGGGGTGGGCTAAAGGGCCTATCCATATCTCTCTTGACCTCCTGGAACACAGGTATTCATAGAATTACCCTGGAGAAGTTTTGGTGCCCTCTTTGTCAGCATCCACTCTGTCAAAGACTTCACTGTCTACTGAGAACTAAAGGAAGGATCCTGGTAATGGCAGGGATAGCATCAGACAGAGAGGAAGGAAAACAGGCAAGAAATTTCAAGCAGGGAGAGAAGTGGGATATTGAAGAGTTAGACAAATAAATTAATAGAGCTGTCAATGAATTAAACTATAATATATGTTCCTTAAGTGTTTAGGATTCAGTTTGAGAGTTCCAAATATTTCTTCAGGTCCACTTCACTTTTATTTTTTGTGGTACTGGAGACTGAACCCAGGGCCTTTCTACCTGGGCTATACCCCCAGCCCTATTTTATTTTTTACTTGGAAACAGGATCTTGCTAAGTTGCTGAAAGCCTCACTAAATTGGTGAGGCTAGTTTCGAACCTGTGATCCTCCTTTCCTCAGCCTCCCAAGTACTGGAATTACAGGCTTGCACCACTATGCCCAGCCTCCACTTCACTTTTAGACAATAAATATTTGTGGCCAAGGTAATAATTTGAGGTTTACTATGCAGAAGGTACGAAATGAAACTTTACACATAAGGCAACTTCCTGGTGTCTTTTCTTTATATAGTGAAAATATAAATCATTTCAGAAGGGCTTTTTTACTTGGGAAGCTCTCAGTTGCATTATCATTTGTCAACTTTTCACCCTAATAGCCCATATATCACGAGTTCCTTCACAAAAAGTGTATTTAACTTTTTCTTGGGAGTATAACTATGATTAAAAACTTGCTCATTCAGACTAAAGATTGTCAAGACTTCATGGTATTACTTAAAACAATCCTATGAATGAGAAATGTGTGCATGTATGCCTTTACCAGATTGTATCTAACAAAGATGTATGATTACAATGCACCAATAAAAAAATTTTAAAAAAACAGTCCTATGCTCCATATAACACACATACACATTCTGTTGTATATGGTGGAACATTCTTTTTCCATTTCCATGAGACATGGCTACTATACTATGGGCCCTCAACAATTTGTTTCTTAAAAGATGAAGTAGCAAATTCCAAATTGCACAACTTTTATAGAATTTCCAGCCAGAGATAAACTAATTACACAGGTAAACCCTACCAAATGATCTGTTAGAGGATGAATGCCACTTAGAATCTTTTTTTTTTTCTTTTCTGACTTTTACAGCTGTTTTTTTCAGTTGAACTCTGCCCAGATGTAGGGCCTCTCTCTTGCAGAGATAAGGGCCAGGAGGGCAGGGCTCAATAGCACAGAAGAGATGCAATAGCAGAGGTCAACAGAGACAAAAGTGACACCCCCCCACCCCCCCAAGTGACACACACACACACACACACACACACACACACACACACACGTTCCTGCTGTTTCACCAACATCTGAGATACTGCCTGGGAACCTCTAAGGTTTTTTAGTCCCTAGCCCCTTAAGAGATTATGCTGGTTCCCGTAATAGCTGGCATATTTTTGCAAAACATAACCTGAATCCAAAGCCTTTGTACCAGATTAAAGAGAAGAAAAATGTTATTTTATTTTAGTAATATACATTGAAATACTATTCAAGATCAGAATAAAGTATCTAATTTTGAGGGGAGGGTGGTGGTAATGGAGACTGAACCTAGGGGCATTCTACCTCTAAGCTATACCCCCAGCCCTTTTTATGTTGAGACAGAGTATAGCTAAGTTGCCTGGTCTGGCCTTGAACTTGCAATCCTCTGCCTCAGCCTCCTGAAGAGAAAATATCTGATCTATGAAGTATCTTGGGCATGCAGAAGCAAGAGACAAAGTTACTGAAAACATCTGAATTTCAGATAGGTCTCTACTGGCCATTGTGAATCTTTACAGATCAGCAGAATTCTGAAATTCTGCTCAAATGTTACCTCTGACTAGACAATGGACACATCTGAAAAAAAATTAAGATTATACTGAGTCAGGGACACTGAAATCTTTCAAGATTACCAAAAGAACTGAAAGGTTTCTTTGTAACAAGTTTCTATTTTCATAAAATTCTTATCAGTCAGCATAAAAACTTGTGCAGAGTATGATACAAATAACACATGCTCTAGAATCAGACCCACATGGGCTTGAGTTTTAGCTCTGAAAATTACCAAATGACCTCCTTAGCTATGTCAATTACAGAAGAATACTGGAGGTTAGTGTCCTTATCTGAGCATCAGAGATAACATTGTCTTTAGAACAGGGTAGCTATAAGGATTAAATGCAAATGTACATTACCCACCAAGCCCAGTGCCAGAATATAGTCAATGTTAGCTCTAACACAAACTGTACAGTGTGGTCTACAATTAAGGAGTATAATGTGACTATGCGTGGTGGCGCACACTTGTAACCCCAGTACTTGGGAGGCTAAAACAAGAGGATTGCAGGTTCGAGACCGGCCTCAGCAACTTAGTGAGGCCCTTCACAATTTAGTGAGACCCTGTTTCAAAATAAAAAATAAAATGTGGATGGGGGGTGGCTCAGTGGAAGAATGCCCCTGGGTTCAATCCCCAGTAACTAACACACACACACACACACACACACACACACACACACACACACGAGTATAACGTGCCGAATAAACATACAGAAGAAAATTCAGTGTGATTGAAAAAAAGATTATGTTCTGTTAGATGTAAAGATGGAAATCACATTTATTATTTACCTTTGCTGAAGTTTGATTTTCCCTTGATTAACCCAATTGTAAACTAACAGGGATGGGGTCCTAAAGTTGTAAAAATTCATACCACACAGATTTCAAATTATGTATGTGTATATGCTTGCCTTCTTTTCCGTGTTCATAAAAGGACACCTTCACAAAACTTACCAAGGGTGATGATACCCTTCATAATTTAACACTGTGAAAAATTAAACTCTCATCTCAAAAGTCCTTTCTTGATCAATGCTTTTTTTTTTCTGCTTACACATGTTCTTAGTATACTACTGCAAATTATTCCCAAAGCAAAAAGAAAAAAACAAAAAAACTCTCCTATCCTTCCAAAAGGAAAAAGTGGGCAAAGCGAACTCAGTTTGTCAAATCGTTCTTTTAGCCTATTTATTTCTGTTCTTTTACAAACCATATGTAAACACATTATACACCAAAATTACCATCTGATAGACAAACCTCAATGAAGAATAGAAGAACACAGCGAACTGTAAAGTCTTGTCTGGACCAAAGGTAGTACAATTTTTAAAGAATTTAAACAACAGAGACAAAAAATACCTTATATTTTGACACATCAACAATACGAACTTTTGATTTTACTAAACGCAACTTACTTTATAACACACCTTGTCCCCATCTCACCTCTCTAAATCTTGCTTTTATGCACTTATGATCAGGCACACGGTACTGTAGAACTCCGACTAGGAATAACTCTGTTGTTGGACCTCAGAGGTTTGCTTGTGAGATCTTTAAATAAACGCAATGTTTTCTCCTTACTCAACACCTGCCAACCATTACTATTACTACTAACCTTCCCCACACTGTCTCAACACCCTCGACAGATCCAACCTCAGATGCTGCTAGTCCTCATCCCCGCACACCTTGCTGGGGCGTGGAGCCGGTCCACAAAGCTTCACTCTTCCCAATATTCAGGAACCTGCGAGGAAAGGCATCAATCCCTCTGCTCCGGGAACGAACGCCAATCAAGCCGCCCCCCCATCCCGGCCACTCCCTCTCTCCTCCGCCTCTCGGGGCGTCCCGGGCGGGCGGAGACGCGCCAGGCCCTGCGCAGACCTCCAGCAGCCCCGCAGTTCCCGGTGGCAGCCGCAGCTCCAGGCCAAGCCGAGCCTCCTCGGACACCCACAGTCGCGCACACGCCCACCGCCCTGGGCGCGGGGTCACCAGGACGACCCCGGGGCACCCAGACGCCCTGGCCCGGGCAGGTGTCGGGCCTCCCCGCGGACACTCACCCGGCGCTCGCTGCTCCCACTCTGCCGCCGCCGCCGCCTCGCCCTCACACCAGCCGCCTGCTCCCGCGGGGGGGTCCGGGCCGGCGCTGCTTCCCCGCCCGACCCCCCTCGGGTGCGCGCCGCGCCGAGCCCGGATCCGGTGTGAGCCGCCGCCGCCCCCTTCCCTCCCTCCTCCCTCAGTGCGTCCCTCCCACCGAGGCCCGCCTCGTATTTCCTGGATCCGGTCTCGGCTAAAGCTTGGCTAGCGACTCCTCAGCTTCAAGGCTTCCGTGGCTGCCTTCGCTCGCCAGTTACAAAGATGGCTCTGCTGGGGACCGCCATAGGCAATCTCGCGAGGCTTCCCCTACAGGAATCAGAGGGCGGGGAACCACAGGAAAGGTGATAAATTAAGCGGAGCAAACGTTCCCTCCGCCCCGTCGGAAATGGGCGGCACCAGTTACTAGGGGAAGTTATTGCGCCTGCGTGAGAACGCAGCGATAGCGCATGCCCAGAAAAACTTAATGTGGGACCCAGTTTTCCGGGTTTTATCGGTTTCCTGTAGAGGTGCGGGGCAGAGGAACCCGGAGTGAAACCGGGTAAAGGGCTTGGCAGAATCTGGTGCCTACGTAGAAGGCTTGATCATCCGTCAGAGGCTCGATTGGCCGACATACCTTTGCGTCTCCAGGAGTCCTCCAGCCCGTTGCTCCTCCCCATCCACGTTGCGACTGTATTCTTTGCAGTCTCAGATGCCCCCTCAGATCCTGTGATTGGTTCACGTTACTTATCAAGCGCTCCTGGTGTGCTTAGATTTGGGCTCACAGCTGGCAGCTGCAGCCCTCTTGTTTCTCACATCACCATCTATAACTTTCTCTTTCATTTTGGTGCTACATGAGCCTTCCAAATCTCATGCTAACAACTTTTTCCTAGTATTCCCCACCCCCCGGTCATTCATTTATTTAAACGTGTGTGGTTCAGAGTTCCTATGTGTCAAGAACTGAGGAAACAAATATGCTCTGACCTCGGAAAGTTATTGGCCTGGGATGGAGATGGATGACAAAATACTACTACTAATAATAATGGTGACAGTTTAGCAAGTAAGTTCTGACAGAAATTAATTCAGAGAAGAGTGACAGACATGGACGGAGGATGTCGTGCAAATACCTCAAACAGGAAATTCTTGATGAACATCTCACAAACACAGGATATAGTCCATTGAATCTGTCAAGGTAATGTGAAGAAACATACCACTCTGATCATTTTAACACAATTTAATATAAAGAACTGATGATTAGACAATTGAAAATGCCAAAGAAGAATTCAGTGTATCACAGATGTAGAAACTGCAGAAAGCCGCAATGACGTCTACAGCAAGGGGGAGGGGGCGAAGGGAACAGGTTGGGATTATTACAGTTTGGACGTTTAGAAGGGAACCTGTGACTCAGACTTTTAAGGAAAAAGACCGAACCTCTGACGGGCTCACGACACAATTTGCAAGCGTGGGAAAACTGCAAACTGGATCCAACTGCTACTGGGGGAAGAAAGTGCCTCTGTCCATCTAGGAGCTTCCAACCTCCCTTCAGCCTAGGGATGAGAATGTTAGACCTGGATTAAAGCTGAACTTGACCCACATGAGGCTGAGACAGGAGAATCACAGTTTCAAAGCCAGCCTTAGCAGCGGAATGAGATTGTCAGCAATTTAGAGAGAACCTGTTTCCAAATAGAAAATAAAATAGGGCTGGGAGTGTAGCTTGGAGGTAGAATGCCCCTGGGTTCAATCCTCAGCACTACACACACACCAAAAAAAGGCCACTCATAAAATCCCAGGACTTGGGAAGCTGAGACAGGAGGATCGTGGGTTCGAGGCCAGCTTTAGCAACTTAGTGAGACCCTGTTTCAAAATAAAAAGTAAGCCAGGCATGGTGGAGTACTCTTGTAATCCCAGTATTTGGGAGGCTGAGACAGGAGGATTGCCGGCCAGCCTTGGCTTAGTGAGGTCCTCCACAACTTAGTGAGACCCAGTTTCAAAATAGAATTTTAAAAAATAGGGCTGGGGGTGTAGCTTGGAGGTAGAAAGCCCCTGGGTTCAATCCCCAGTTCTGCAAAAATTAAATAAATGGTTGGGAGTGTAGCTCAGAGGTAGAATGCTCCTGAATTCAATCCCCAGTTTAAAAGAAAAATGATCATTTTGGAAGCCGAATGTGGTCAGACTTAGAATGGGGGCCATTCAGTCCTGTCACACACCCCACACAGTGAAGACCATATTTGTTGAAAACCTTCGAGATCAGAGTCATGTCAAGGATGTCAGCCCAGCCAATTTACAAATGCATGAGTAAGAAATGAATGTTTATTGTAGTGCGGCACTGAGACTTTTGCTTATTGCATAGCAAAGGCAGACTAATACAAGAGCTGTGCTCCACAAAATGAGCCAAGGTTGGTCTTCTTTATCTTCTGGCTTCACCATCTCTGGAGTGTCCTTCTAGGCTACATGGTCCAGAATGGCTCAGCACTACATCACATCCCAGTCATCAGGAAGGAGGAGGCCTACCCGCTTCCTCTAAGGGCATGTCCTAGAAGTCCGAAACATCACTTATGTTCACAACCAATTGGCTAGAACTTAATCCTACCAGTGCACCTGCCTGCAAAAGAAGCTGGGGAATGTGGTCTCATTCTGACTTTGGAAAAAAAGATGGTGGGGAGAACACAACCATCAATCCCCTAAAATAATCAGAGCTTGATTTAAAGTTCTATCTTGTCCTCTCTCACAGATGGGTCTTGCCACCAGTGAGACGCTTAGAATCAAGGAAGCAGGGAGAACCCCTCTCTGTTTCTAGGGCTTCTACTTTACCTCCTCCATCTTGCTAAGAATAGCTTCTTCTTCCAGGTAAAGAGAGTAGGAATGGAGCTGGTCAAGTTACTGCTTTATTGATACTCTCATAAGATGGCTTTGTCCCCTCTAGATATGGCAGATGCCTACCTAAAATTGACTATTTCTCCCTTCATTTAATTTTTGATTTCTGCTCAGGCTCGCATGGGGAAAATTCAACAGTGTATCCCAGCACATGTAATACTTTTTCCTGTCTAGCCTCCCTCCTCAGCTGTTGGTTTCTTCCTTTCTTTTCTTTTCTTTTTTTTTTTTTTTTTTTTTTTTTTT